>VUQS01076765.1:0-17396 GCA_015108495.1 Heterochromis multidens
AACATTATGACCACTGACAGGTGAAGTGAATAACACTGATTATCTCTTCATCATGGCACCTGTTAGTGGGTGGGATATATTAGGGCGCAAGTGTCATGGTCCTGGGCATGGTTGCCCAGTGTTTTTGAGTACTATGGACTTTCTAGTTTTGTTACTGTAATATTTTCATAATAATACTGTCATGGTTCCTAGGTTGTTGCCCCATTGTTTTGAGTTTTGTACCTTTTCTTCAGTCATTGGTTTGTTTCCTTTATATTCTTAGTTCTGGTTTCATGTTTAGTCTGTTCTTGGTTTCAGTTATAGTATATTCCTTGAGTTCCTTTATATTTGTGCCTCTCTTGTGTTCCCGTACCAGTCTGTCTCCATGTTTTGTCTTCAGCGTCTCAGTGTTTGTTACTCTGTGGAAGTCAGTCTTGTCTCCATGTTTGTTTACTTTTCTGTCTCTGTGTCAGTCTGTCTCCCCAGTCTGTCATGTCTCCATGTTTATTTATTCCCAGTGTCAAGTTCATGTGTCTTAGTCTGAGTCTCAGTGTGTGTCACTTCCTGTTTTACTTTGATAGTCCCTCGTCTCTTGTGCATTATGTTCACTTTTGCTTCCTCTGTCTCGTTACTCCCTGATTTAGCTCACCTGTGTTCCCTGCTGTTCTCCATCTCCCTGATTACCTCATGTGTGTATTTAAACCCTCAGTTTTCCTTTGTTCCATGTCGTTGTCGTTTACCCTGCTAGCTGTGTGCACTGTGGTTCTGGTTTAAGATCCAGTTCTTAGTTCCTATGTGTGCTCTGCCTTGCCAGAGTTTTTGTTTGTATTTGAGTTTACATTTATGTTAGCAATAAAGCAGCTGTGAAGTTCAAGTCTGTCTCCAGAGTCTGCACATTGGGTCCTCACTCAGCCTGCCACACTGAGCCGGCACATGACACAGTCAGCTGAGACTGAAGAATTCAGTTGGATAAGTGACGAAACGTTTCTCCCACTGAAAATAATTTGTCCAGATGAACAGAATAAACTTTCTGGGACATCTATACACACTACACAGCTTCCATCATGTGACCAACAAATGAAATGCGTAGCCCTGTCATGTTTCAGTGATGGAAAGAGAAAGATTCCAGCATCAATCAAACTGAACAGTCCAGGTATGAAGAGTTTTCTAACAGTGACATGAAAAAAATCTCCACTGTTAAAGTGACAATCTGAAAAACCAAGGACTGAATCAAAAGGCTGCAATCAAAGGCTGATCTGAGCCCACAGTGGAAAAAAACATGACCTACCTCTGCTGTCCCGGCATCTTCCTCCCACCTCTACCTCACCTGTACAGTCCCAACAAGGTGGATATCTTTAGCTCAGTGTAAGAGAAGGCAAAAGCAGCATCTGTCAGTCTCATTTGACACCAACGATAAGGATTAATAACTAATTCAGAGACGAGCCTCAAGCTTTACCTGTCCGGTTCAGGTTCTGTTCAGGCAACATTCCTCAGAACTGCATGACGTCTCACTCATTTTCACTTCCAAATAAGTTTAGAGAACTTTTGTTTTTTCTAAAGCCTGTCTCATCATCTTACCTCCTGCTTCTTGATTCTTTTGATCTGTGTTCCTAGAGCCACGACTCGTTATTAAACTTTGTGAGTATAATTATATTAATCATGACAGAAAAATTATTATTATTTGATTCAAAGGAAGCAAAAAAAATAGGCCATGTATGTGATTAATCCCTCACTGAACTGTGCTGCTATCTATCTGCTGATGACAGCACTGCTGCAGCTTCAGGGTTTCTCTTCCATGGATAATTTTGACCCTATTGTCAGTGCCTTTTGATCATCAACTGCCTTTCTGATGTGACCTCAGGGCAGAAGTGAAACCTGTGTTATTTCTACTTTTACTCTTCTACGCATGCCAGTGTTGGAACATATTTGCCTATTTTACATTCATTAATGCATTTTCTACCACTTATCTGGATCTGGGGGCAGCAGTTTAAGCAGAGACCTCCCTCTTCCAGTGACCTCCTCCAGCTCTTCTGGGGATACACAGAGGCATCTCCTAAGCCAACTGAGAGACATAAACTGTGTCCTGGGTCTGTCCTGGGTCTGCCCTGGGGTCTCCTCCCAGTTGGACATGAAACACGATGCGTCCTGGTCAGAGGCTGAAACACCTCAAACTGCCTTCTTTCAATGTGAAGGAGAAGGGCTCTACTCTAAACTCCTCCTGAATGACTGAGCTCCAGACACCCCTTCAGAAGAAGCTCACTGTATCTGCATTATCATTTCTATGGTCAGTACCCACAGCTTGTGGTCAATGGTGAGGGTAGGAATATAGAACAGCTTCACCTTCCCTCTCAGCTCTCTCTTCACCACAACAGACTGACACAGCATCCACATTACTTCAGATGCTGCACCAATCCATCTGGCAATCTGTTCAACTGTTCACCTGCTTGTGAACAACACCCCAAGATATCTGAACTCCACTTGGGGCAGCAACACCTCCCTGACCCATATGGAGGCACTCCACCCATTTCCTGCTGAGAACCTTGCCCTCAGATTTGAAGGTACTTATAGCCCTTTTCCACTAGTACCTACTCGGCTTGGCTCAGTTTTAGGGGTTTTCCATTAGGTGGTAGTACCTGGTACCAGGTATGTTTTTAGTACCTGCTTGGTCGGGGTTCTAAGCGATCCGAGGCGATCCCAAAATGTGACGTCAATGGACTGCATGTCACTGATTGGCCAGGGAGGGACGTCACCGGATGAGTCGTTAGAGCGACTCCTTCACGATTCAAACCCGCCATTTTTGATACCCGGCAACAAGGGCAGTGGTTACACACAAACAACACCGTGTTTCATGTCACCGCCCGCAGCCTTCTCTGGGTCTTTTCTTTTACGCTGAGTCTGACAAAAAGCCATCAACCAAGCCGCGGATATACCATTGCCTCAATGTCCTCCATTGTTGTGTGTTAAAGTCACGGGACTTTCGGGACGCATTGCTATAACGGCCCCACCCACACTGATGTGGTACTGAATTGTAATGGAAAACCACAGAAACTGGGGCGGGGCGAGTTGAGTTGAGTCGAGTTGTCCAGAAGAATCGCCCAAATACCCCATAGTCCTGAAATAACCCCCACCAAACTCCCTGAGGGGACACGGTCGAAAGCCGCCTTCGTCTGCAAAACATATATAGATTCAAGTATCCATGAGAGGATAAAGAGCTGGTCCAGTGCACTGACCAGAAGAAAAATTGCACTGTTGTCCTGAATGTGAGGTTCAAATAACAGGTGGACTTTCCTTGCTCATACTCTGGCATACACCTTTCCAGGGAGGCTGAGAGTTTTCCATTTGAAGTGCGCTGCCACTATAAGAAAGAAAAATGAAAAATGAAAACCGGGTGTTTAAAATGTGAAATGTAATGACTCTGATTATCAGTTACTGACAGACAAATGTCTATAAAACCCTTTTCTGTTCAACTCTACACTGTGAGACACTCCTCTAATTCTGACTAGTGAATGATAAGAAAACAACAGGAATGTGTAAATAAATGAAGGTGCAATGATACACATTCCAGAGAATGGCTGAAGCTCTGATCCAGAGTAGGAGTCACTCCATAAGTAATAATGCAACCACAGTTTCACCCCACGGTTCAGCTCAGACCCTCAGTGAACAGATCCTGGAACTGTGAAGTCACATTTATCAGTGAAATAAAAGGCATTCATCCAGATGTGGATAAACAGAGAAATCATCGAATGTTCTTCATACATGTGTGCCAGTGTGTTTGCACAGTCCACATGGTGCTGTTAAGGCACCATGCAGCCCTCCAGTCTTCGAAGAACTTAACTGACGATAACCCCATGGCAGGATCATCAAGCTACAACATCAGACCCTACATTGCTACTCCTACTGTACATACCACATAAAAAAGAGTGGAAATTTGACCAAAATTTGGCATTTCATAGTTTTGTTACTATAAAAGAGTGCCCTAAGCTATGCAGGGAGCTACAGTATATAACCACATAGGCCCAACTATGCTTTAAACCAGTCTAAGTTTTGTAAGTTTCTATGTGATAACATTCATGGTATTTTTTATGGTATAGTTTTTTCCTTGAAGACTAAAAATGATTTGCTTGTTAAGTGATGATGTATCAACCCCCCAGAAGAATTGTTTCCAGGTCCATACAGCATGTCTTTTTGATATGCTGTATTTCATGTTTTTAAAAAGGCATTCTACCCCAGTGCAGCTTTTTATTAGCTCTATTTATACGCAGCACATCTGCAAGTTTTTAAAAACTCACAGTGCCGGGATTGTGGTGTCCCAGACACAGATATTTTGATTTAATCCCTGTCTGTCTGGCCAACAAAGATTTCATACTAAGCACAGGATCATAACTTTTTGGTAGCAAGTGAGCCAAACCACCCTGGGATATCTTAATGACTAACCTCATGGTGAGGATGTGGGTCACCTCAGAGACTCTCTTGGTGGCAGTTTTTCATGTCTTTTGACATGGCACATAAGATCATTCTGCTGAATGAGAACTGACAGGTACTGTACTTAAATTATTGAGCCTCAGTGTCTCCAACAGACTGTATATAAAGATGGACATAGCTAAAAAGTGAAGCTAATGCTGAAGTGCTTTAAACCTGCATTCTCAGCATGGAAAAAAGACTTTCAGATGTATCTCTGAGCTCAGTAAACAATTTCCTGATGAGTTCATGCTGAGTTGCTTGTTTTAAGTCTAATTGAATACAACAAGATGTTCATTATAGTCATTCAGGTCATGGTCCAATGAGAATCCAGAAGATTGACAAACAGTGTGTTTTACTGTGTAAACGTCATTACCCAATGAGAGTGCAGTGTCACAGTTTTACAGTCAGATCCCTCCCTCTCAACATCAAGTTTCAAAAATCAAAATCACAAACACTCTGTTAAAATCATGGTAGCTACATCCATCTTTTATATCCAGTCTATGATATGTACTTTAATTCAAACACACTGACTGTGCTAAGGTGTTTGGACACCAGCTAGCATATCATTATATGTGAGCTAGCCTGACTCAGTCTTTTAGTTTTAGTCTTTTGGAAATCCTTCAGGCTGAACATGGTTTATGATTTGGAGGAGGATTTGGACCTGTAAATGGTTAAAGACATCAGACCTAACAAATGAATAAGATACTTACAAATAAAAATTTTGGACCTGTAAATGAAAGTGATGTCAGTTAAAAAACTCCTTTATACTCTAAAATTGACTGAATTCTTGTTTAATCTAGGAGCCAAGCTAGCATGTGACTGTTAGTAGGTTAAATAAAGATAAAAATACATATGCATACACATGTGACAAACTACAGCCAGCAGCAGTGGCAAACTGATGTTTGGTGTGAAAAAAAGCAGCAGCTGAGTGAGCAGTAGGACATTAACAGAACACTGTGTTGTTTCATATCGCTATAACGTGTGGGTCTCACATTGCTGCTCATTTCCTATTTAATTTTTTGATGTCAAAAGGAACCTGCAGTATAAATTCAGTATAAAAACATCCCTACAATCTTCAAGGTTCTTCACTCTGTGTCTCTGATTTAAAGCTGAGAGCTTTTAGTCCTCACTTTACACAGCATGCCAACCCATCTCCTGTGGGAGCTGCAGTCACTGGAGGAAGCCCACAGTTCCACTTCCTGCTTTCTGGATGGTGTGTTGGCCGGTGTTAGCTTTGCCTCCATCGAGTGAGGTGTAATGTTGGGCTGTCAAATATAAGGAGGGAGTGTGTGTCCATTGTGTGTGTCTGCATGCATGTGGGTCCAGTGTGCGATTGTGCCTCCTTTTCAACGTCCACGTCCTCCTGTGTGTGTGTCACTGTCCAGGGAAGGTGGGGTAGTGTGTCGGTGAGTGTGTATGTATGTGTGGCTGGGACTGTGCGTGTGTCTTTGCCAGGGGCAGTGTTGCGTGGCGGTCGGGAGGCAGGCGGGTGGACAGCAGCTCATCTTCCGCAGCATCACCTAGAGACAGAGCAGAAACACACCTGTTACCTGAGGCAGTGTGCACTCTGCTTTTAGTCTGAATGCTCAGCTAAGATAACTGCCCTGACTCCAAGCTTTGTTTTGATATTGATTTTCTCAACTCAGTCTTGGAAAGGATCAGCTATCTTTATCTTTTTCAGTTTTCAGGTAATTAGCTGAAACAGAGGAACCTTCATTCTATGAGAGGCTGTGAAACACATCACTGGTAAGAAGCAACCATTAATGTAAATGAGTACAGACTCAGTTGTATTAAAGGTTCTATTTTAGTGTTTATCGAAATTAACATATTTGTATAAAGCATACACGACATAATCAAAAAACATTGCAACTCCACCCTTGAAAAAAAAATCTAAAACCATACCTGATTTAAATTTGGTTGATCTCCCTTTCAAGGTCACCTCTTTGTGCACCTCTGGACTGTTTCCAGAACAGCTGCTATTTTAAGATTGCCACATTTGGACCACTTACATGTACCATTTGAAAGTTAACCATGAACATCAAACCTGTGCAGATAGCAAACTGATCCAACTTTCATTTCAAGTATCATCACTGCTGATGACACCTGGATCTTTGGCTACAAGCCCGAAACAAATCAGGTCAGGAACTCAAGTGGGAGTATGTTTGTCTTTTTTTCCCCTAGTATTCATGAGTTTCTGCACCATATTACATCCCAAGAGTAAAACTTTCAACATGAAGCTCTACCGCAACATCTTGAGGCGTCAGAAGGAGAACATACGGCACAAATAACTTAAACTGTGGCGCAAACCACATGCTTACAAAGCAAAGTTTTTTGGCTCGTTGCCTGCTCTGTTCCTCAGAGCAGACTCCCCACAACTTCATCCTGTTTCTCAAAATGAAATTCAGGTTAAAGATCCAGCATGCAAGTGGTCAGAACAGGACTTCCATGGAGCGATCTTGTCATGGTCCCTCAGTCCTCACCATGCTGTCTACCATTTTCTATCTCTCTCTCCTCTCTAGCACTCTTGGATCGTTGAACAACTCATAGTTAGTGAAGCCCTGGCTCTTTCAACCGTGATATTCTGCTTATTGTTGTGAGAAAACTTACCTCTGTTTCCCTGTGGTGGGGTGTGGTCTGTGGCTTGGCTGCAGAGGAGGGGTGGTGCAGTGGGTTCAGGGCAGTGGCAGGGAAGGCTGGCGGGACAGCTGGCATCAATTGTCTAATCATGCCTTCCCTATTTCAGTAGTCTGCTGGGACTGATTGGGAGAGGAGAGCTGAGTTTGAGTCACGGCAAGGAGTAGGCTGAGCCAAGCAGACATGGCTGCTACAGCCTGAGATTGTGTACATAGTGTAAAAAAAGTGAAACTTTATTTACACAGAAACTGAAAAGCACAAGTGACGTTTTGTGTGTGTCGTACTGGGTCATACAGTAACATGAGTCCTGTTACACTCATGTTAATCCACTTCCTCCTTCTGAGAGCTCTGTGCAGGTGTTTGCCCCTCAACCGCCACCTCCTCCTGAGACTCTGGAGAGGCCCCTGCTCGTGTGTTTATTGGTGAGTTACAGAAAAGTGTCCGATATCTCACTCAGTGTTTTTTAGTTTTCCAGCAACAAAGCAGAACATATTCCTCTGACTGTGCTAAGATAGCTTTTATGATCGAGCTGTTGCGAGGGTGGGCTCTGAAATGGGCTCAAGCCATGCTCAAATCTAACCCGAATCTCTCTTTTGAGGATTTTATTTCAAAGTTTAAAAGTGTATTTGACAAGGGATCGAATCCTGACACAGCAGCTCATAGACTATTCACCCACAGTCAAGGAGTGTGGCAGACTTTTCCATAGATTTTGGATATTGGTGGAAGAAACGGGGTGGGAGGAGAAGGCCCTCTGTGGAGCGTTAAGAGGCAATTAGCTGATCTCCCTGACTCTCTTGATGCTTTGGTTTCTATGTGTATTAGAATTGATGTGGGATCATAGGAGGACTACAATTCCCACAAATCACCGGGCCGAGCTGTTTCCAGGAGTGGAGGAGTTGCCCCGGAAGAGCTTGGCTGAAGAGGAAGTGAGTTGGGGGAGAGTGATGAGCAGCCCACACAACTCAGCCAAGCCCGTCTCTCTCCTTTGGTCCGAAGGAGACACTTGGTTGCCGGTGAGTGCTTCTACTGTGGAAAGAGAGGTCACTTAGTTGATGCCCTGTGCAGCCAAAAGGCTGTGCCCGTCAGTAACTGTAGGGATTTTGGCATGCAAAATAAACAGTGACACTTCTCTACCACGTCTTTTGGTTCCTGCAAAACTTATGGTCAACAATCACACTCACTCACTCCAAGCATTGAGTCTCTGGCAAATGAGTTAGGTATTCCACTCATCCCTCTCCTAGAAGTCTTACAAGTCTCTGCATTAAATGGTACATGGCTCCCTGACATAACGCACAAAACTCAACCTGTCTCTCTCTCACTGTCTGGCAACCACTCTGAGCAAATCAGTCTGTTCCTGTTTGAGGCCCCTAACACTCCCCTGGTTCTAGGTCACCCTTGGCTTAGCATTCATAACCCAAACATTGATTGGAGTAAGAACTGTATATCTGGTTGGAGTCACACTTGTCACCAGAACTATTTAAAGTCAGCCATTTCCCCTGCACAGTCTGATTCACCATCCAAACCTGTTGAACCACCTGGTCTTTCATCTGTTCCTGCTGTCTACCATGATCTGGCTGAAGTTTTCAGGAAAGGGTTAGCTCTCTCTCCCCCTACACATCGACCATATGACTGCTCAATAGATCTGCTCCTTGGTGCTCCCTTGCCTTCTAGTCGCCTGTACAGTCTAACTAAACCAGAACGAGAGGCTATTGAGAAATATAACACAGACTCATTAGCTGCGGGTATAATCTGTCCCTCCTCCTCTCCTCTATGTGCTTGGTTTTTCTTTGTAGAGAAGAAGGATAAATCTCTCCGTGTCATGGTAATGGTCTAGTTGGTCCCAAGAGGCAGACTCGGAGCTGGTTATGGTTTAGTAAGTTCTCTTTTATTTAGGAAATGGCAAGGTTTGAGGAACCGGGGAACGGGCCTTAACTTGGGAGGAAGTCACAGGAACACTGCCAGAGAAGGAGATGAAGGTTAGCCAGTAATCTCTCAGGTAAGGATTGGTAAATGTTTGTAAGAGGTTTGATTTAGTCTTACGTGTAGTTGTGGACGGGCAGGGCGAGGACAGAATGGCAGGCCAACAAGTGAATTCCAGGGTGCAGGCAGGTGGAGAGTGGGCAGGCAAAGGGTGGTGAAGCAGGCAGGAGCCGTAAAGGAGGCACAGGCTGATTGCAGGTTGTAGCGGTGGACCAAGAGTACAGGTAAGACCTTTCCCAAAATCCAAGATCCTAACAAAGCTTCCAAGTAACAGACATAGTGATGGGGACGGTCTGGCAGGGACCTGTGGCACCCTCTGTCCAATATAAACCCGCATGCCACATGACCTGATTGCCTCCAGGTGAGAGGGGAGTAATTCCCACCAGGAAACTCCACCTCCAGGCGGAGACCACCACTGAGCCTGCCCCCACAACTCCACCTGAGGAAAAAACAAAAGGGTAGAACAAATGCCCAAAAAACCAAACAGACCTGCTGACCATGACACTCCGTCCATGTATTGGTTTTGGTCTGAACAAAATTACAGTGAAAAACAAATGCCCACTACCACTACTCACCTCTGCCTTTGAGGGGAAAAAAAAAAAAAAGCAGAGGTGAGTAGTGTCTTTCCTGGGCTATATTGTCAAAAAGGGTCAGTTGAAAGCAGATCCCATCAAGGTTCAAGCTATGCTGCACTTGACGGTCCCTCCTAACAGAAAACAGCTCCAATTATTCCTTGGTTTTGCTAACTTTTATCGCTGTTTCATTCAAGACTTCACTAGGATTGCTCTGCCATTGACCAAACTCACCTCTCCAAAAGTTGTCTTTCAGTCAGTCTGCCCAGGAAGCTTTTGACAGACTCAAAAAATGTTTCACCACAGTGCCCATTCTAAGACTAAGCTGTTCATTGTGGAGGTGGACGCCTCCGACTCTGGGGTTGGAGCTGTGTTCTCTCAACAAACCGAAGGCAAAATGCATCCTTGGTCTTTCTTCTCTTGCCGTCTCTCCCCAGCAGAAAGGAATTATGATGTCGGAGATCGGTAACTGCTTACCATTAAATTAGCTCTAGAAGGATGGAGGCATTGGCTGGAGAGAACAAAACACCCACTGATTGTCTGGACCAATCATAAGAACCTCACCTACCTCCAGTCAGCCAAGCATCTCAACACTTGTCAGGCCAGGTGGGCTCTTTTTTTCACTGGTTTCAATGTAACCATTACTTACAGACCTGATTCTCATAATGTTAAGCCCGACACCCTGTCCTGGCAATTTTCCACCTCTGACAACACCACGGAGGAGGAAACAATTCTGCCACCCACCTGTATTGTCACTGGGTCCGGAATGCTCTGCGGGATGTACCAGACCAAGGTAATGGTCCTCCCAATCGTCTCTATGTTCCATCTTCTGTCCAAGCAAAGGTAATTCACTGGGCGCACACGACAAAATTCACTTGTCATCCTGGAAGAAATTGAACTGTCTCTTTTCTTCGACGTCTGTTCTGGTGGCTATCTCAAGCCAAAGATGTACAGGAATATGTTTCAGTCTGTGCACAGAATAAGTCCTCCAGCTCTCCTCCTGCTGGGTTGTTGAGACCTCTGCTAACGCCAGGTTAGCAGAGGTCCATGGTCACACATTGCTCCTGGATTTTGTCATGGGCCTTCCTCCTTCAGCAGGTAATACTGTTATACTCACCATTGTTGACCGTTTCTCTAAGGCTGCCCATTTTATTGCTCTCCTCAAGTTACCTTCAGCTCTTGAGATGGCCCAGCTGCTCACCAATCATGTGTTCCGGTTGCATGCCATTCACCTTGACATCATCTCTGACCACGGGCCCCAGTTCACCTCCTGAGTATTGTTGAGAGATATTGGGGTCCCTCCAGCTTATCTCCCCCAAAAAGGGGGGTAAAAGGAATTAACATCCAGCCCTTTATGAATTAAAGTGATACAGAGTGCTATAACAGAGTTTATCTGTGAGATTTTTGCTAATAATTAGTCTTGCTTAAATCTAATCAGAATATAATCAAAAATAGATTTAATCAAAATCTAATCAATAAAGTTAAATGAGAATATAGCCATTAGAATGAAATATTTCTAATACCTGACTTCTGACCACTCACTGAGATTCTGTGAGTGAGGGCATATTTCTGTAATGGAATTGTTGTGCCTATCAAGATCCAGATTGTCTCTGTGGGTGGGGGTGAGCGGAGCCCTCTGAGCGATAAGGATATATGTATGAGAGAAAGACATAGAAATGGAAAGATTTCTGACTTTATTATACATGAGTAACCAAAAGAAGTAATTTTGAGTATATTGTGATTGATAAATACTGGAATTTGCATGTTGATTGAGTCAAAAAAGACGTAAAGAAGAAAAGCAAATTCATAGCTAAAATGAAGTAATGAGAAATAAAAGCTGCATGTGAGAAATGGAGTGATAGAGAGAAACAACGTATTAATAAGAAATCATGTTGAAGTCAGAGATAATGTAATCATAAAAGAGAAACAGTATATTCAAATCATGTTATATAATCAAGTATATGTATATGTGATTGAATTGATGAAAATCATGTTAAAGTATATTCATGTGACTGAGTTAATGAAAATCATGCTGAAATTAAGCTTCGGATGTGATTTAGCTATTGAGAATCATGTTGAGTAAATGATTTTAATGGTTGAACTCTAGCCTAGTTTATTTGGGTGAAAAGTCAGAGAAACAGAATAACAGGATGTAATCACTGAAGTGTTAATGATTTTTAATGTAGATGGGCCTGAGGGAGTGGGTGAAAGGTAATAGAAAGAAAACAACAAGGTGTGGTCACATCAAGTCATGTTAGATGTCAACGGGCGATGTGACGTCCAGAAGGAGAAAGTATAAAAGGGGCTGATACAGAAGAGAGTTGTTCTTCCCTTTTCATCTCCTGGCAATGAGCAGAACAGAAGATTGGATCTTGGGGTTCACAGGTGGAGATTCAGCCGGGGGATGCTCAAGGGATTTACCACAGCCAACACTGTGACCCTATGAATTGGACTTATAATTTTTGAATTTTTCTCTGCTCATTTTTGCCGTATGGATTATAAAGAAGTAATGAGAAATAAAAGCTGCATGTGAAGTACACAGAGTGATAGAGAGAAACAATGTATTCGTAATTGAGATAAGAAATCACGTTGAAAGTATGCAAACTGCAGTGAATCATGTCGAAGAAATATGCCTATTGTAAGGTGAATAATTTTCAACCTTGCCCTAGTTAGAAGTATGTGAAAGGTCATGAAGAGAGAGAGAGGCAGTTAGGACTGGGCGTGTCCCCTCACCCATTGGCTCCAACCAAGCTCTGCACTGCCTGCTGGGTAAGACTCACAGATTCCGATTTGGACCTTTTAAGATGGAGAGCCGGTCCAGACTTCCTGTACAGGGGTACTGGTTCAACAGATCAACAGAGGTGTTATCTGTTTTTCTTTTTCTTTTTGTCTTGTATTATTGTAGGGTCTTTACCTTACAATATAAAGCGCCTTGAGGCAACTGTTGTTGTGATTTGGTGCTATATAAATAAAATTGAATTGAATTGTCAAAGGATGCAAAACAATCTTGCCATAAGACCTTTAAATGTAAGGGTCATGCTCATCATTTCCCTATATCCGATGTCTTCCATTTTCACCAGAAACTCTCCCACTATGTCCTGATGAGTCCAATTGTGCAGGTTAAGTGGGTTCGACAAACTAAATGATTTCTTGTCATCAGAATCTCACTCCGTGCATTTCTCCCACTCTCTGCACTCTCTTAAAAATCACTCTACCACACATACTTCAGTTGTGCCATGTTTTGCCTCTGTTCCCAAATATTTACTCTGTGTCCTACAAGCAAAAACATCTTCAGCACAACCACATGTACGTGTGTGTCTCTCTAAATCACTTTCTCTTATTCTCTCAGGGTCAGAATGTTTTCCCCTAATTAAGCAGCACTAGGGGAATGAAACTTTAAGGACCCCAAGAAATTGACATGAGCATCAGACTGAGGCAACCACTACTATAGAGGAGGTGTGCAGCTGAGAGGATATTGGCACGTGCACCAGAGATCAAGGCAACACACCCAGGAGAGGTGAAGTTGTCCAATCTACCAGAGATTCAGGCAACCCACAACTAATCCAGGGCAAGAATGGAGATATCTCAAGGAGAAGGTGGTTAAAGCAGTCCGCAACAGCCAGATATGTAGCACTAAGGGGATCGTGGATGGAGTATTGGTGGTGGTGTTGATAGTGTGGATTATAATTTCAAGGATTTGGATCGCCTCTATTTTCCAGTGGGATTATAATATCCAAAGGATTATTTCTCCTGTTTCATGTGGGATTGTGATTTCAATGGATTGGGAGTGCTTCTGTCATCTTCAGGCCTGGATGTGTCCACCCTTCCTCCCTCTCATTCATCCCAAGATCAGTATTAGAAACCAGCATTAGCTCAGAGTAGATTATTTAGATTAGAGTGAATTCAAGTGATTTGCTTATGTTATGATTTTTATTTTGATTCTGCTTTTGCTGCCCTTGCTAAACTGCTTAAATAAACTTTCCTGCATTTAAAAAGTCTAAATTGTGGACATTCCCTTTTAACCCTTTGTGAAACAGTAAAGGTAAAAACTGAGTATCAGTTAAATCTATATAAGTAGCTATTACAGGTTACTCCAGTCTTTTAAGTAACAGATTTCAGGCCACTAAACTTAACCCAGTCAGATTCCAAAAGCCCTGATTTTAGAGGGGAGCTGCCGTTAACGGGTGTGGCTGATAAAACACCGGAGGTGCAAGGGTACTCAGGGCCGTGTTTTTGTCAGAGGACAGCGGGATAGACATCCGGAGGCGAGAGGCAGTTAGAACTGGGCGTGTCCCCTCACCCATCGGCTCCAGCCAATCTCTGCATTCCCTACTGGGTAAGACTCTCAGGATCAGATCTGGACCCTTTAAGATAAAGAGTTGATCCAGACTTCCTGTAAAGGGGTGCTGGTTCCACAGTATGGAAGGTATTCTATTCATCAATCACAGCCCAGGTCTGTCTCTCTTCTGGTTTTCATCCCCACACAAATGGTCAGACCGAACGAGCAAATCAGGAGTTGGAGGCTGCCCTTCGCTGCATCACCTTATCAAACCAATCTACATGGAGCTCTCAACTGGCCTGGGTGCAGTACGCTCATAATTCAATGACCTCGTCAGCTACCAGACTGTCTCCATTTAAGTCATCAATCAGCCTCCTCTGTTCCCTGCGATTGAAGGTGAGCTCTCTGTCCCTTCTGTACAGCACCACCTTCACCGTTGCCATCAGCTTTGGAGATCCATTCAAGCTGCACTTCTGAGGACAAAAGAACAGAATAAACATCTTGCCATTTGCCACTGGATTCCTGCACCGCCATACCACCCAAGTCAGAAGGTCTGGTTATCCGCTAAAAATAATTATTTACTCACTGAATCAAGGAAAATATCACATAACTACATTGGCCCGTTTGAAATTGAGACCATGATTAACCCTCGATATATTCATGTTTGACTGCCTCGAAATATGAGGATTCACAACATTTTTAATGTCTCGCAGTTAAAACCAGCCCTGTCCAGTCCATTGTGCACGGGACTCATCTCAGGTTCCCACCCTTGGCCTCCACACACCTGTGTGTAATCACACACCTGTTCCTGATGTCCTCGTCTGGCTGCCACTACTTAAGGGAGCTGCTGATCTTCAGTCTTCACTGTATTGTTGAACAACTCTGTTCAAACATGTTCGTGGCGTGTGGTGAGCATTGCTTTGTGTTTGTTGGAGAGATACAGTGGAGAGACTGGACCTTTGGAGAAAATAGCCTTGTGGAGTATGGACTATCACTAACCTTGCTCTTGTGTTTCAGATTGTGCAACATTACTGTAAATAAACTCACCAAACTGAACCTGCGATTCCCATGATTGAGTCCACCTGTCTAGTGGTTTCCCTGATGGAAATTCAGAGCTTCAAAAAGAGACGACCATGAAGGAGCTACAGCCAAATTAAAATCAGGTTTGTTTTTTGTTCCTGGTTTTTATGGGAGGAGTCTTTGAACTTTTGACTGCATCTTGTATTAAGGTAAAAAAAAACCCTCAAGATTAAGAGTTAAATCTTATTTTAAGCCATGTTAGTGCAAGCAGTTTTGTCAGGACTCAGGTACAAAGAAGATTGAAAAAAAATCTCCAAAGGTTGGTGTGTTGCCTACCACTGCCAGGATCCATGCCGGTCTGGTTTCCAGTGATGTGGTGCCAGTAGGCGGATCGGGGCAGGATGGCGGTGGGGGTGCAGGGGTAGGAGCCAGACTCTGAACCCTTAGACAGCAGCTGGGAGTTAAAAACACACATCAGGGATTCAGACAAAAAAACACCACAGGAACTACCGCATTTAACATGTCTTCAAAGAATCAAGTTAATTTTATTCTGACTGCATTATGGCAGAAAGATGTCTATGATCACTGGCCACTCGTATCGTGAATGGAAAAGCAAACAGTTAGGCCTTCATGTTTCTAACCACATTATATAATCCCAAGATGTTCTCTTCTTTTTGCTCTGTTCTGGTCTCCACCAAATCTTGTGTAAAATGATCTAGGTTTTCAGCTTCTAAACTCTCCACTATGTTCACCAGCACTGCAGCACTGTGCTGTGGTTTTGGTAGTGGTTTTGGTAGCAGATGATATCTACAGCTCTGCTGTGAGCCGTCTGCTGCTGCTGCTGGACAACAGCTTATAAATGTTAGTTAATTGTAATAGGCACCTATTAGATTCTTATTAACATGTATTGTTAATAAGACTGCATATGTGTTAATAGTGTCAAAGAGTTTGTTAGCTATTAAAGAGTCATAAGTATGAATGAGAAACTTGATAACAGTTTGTAGAATATTAAAAGTCCTGATTTATTATAATTGTTTATAACAGCATTACAGAGCTTAGTTTAACTAACTTACATATTTTGACATTCTTAAATCTTTACTAAGCTTTTTTGTTGCTTTGTTAAGATTAACACACATTTCTTTATGTATTTATTAGCAGTTAATGATGCATCTTTCTTAAACTTCTATACAATCAGGCTTCTTTTGGTAACTAGAGAAGTTGCTCCCTGCTGGACATTTTCAAGCCTGCTACATCCATCTTTTATATTCAGTTTGTGGTTATGTGCTGCTGTCACTGTTTGTCTGTTTAGCTTTTATTCTCCTGGGATTGCACACGATTTGAATAAATATTGTATTTGAACATGAGTCAGACTCAGTCCTACCTGAAACATCAGAGGACTCAGAAGGGAAAGGTCATGTCTCACCCTGCTGTTCTTCTCCATCTCCAGCAGGACCTTCTTGTGCTGCTCTGCGATGGCCAGTGTAGACGAGTGAACCCTTTGGTAGATCTGCTCCCCTTCTCTGGTCTGGAAGGTATAGAGTCCCTCGCCGCTGTCACACATCCTGCACATGACAGCAGCTCAACGTGAAAACAGCAGCAGCTGACATGCTGGAGGATTGCTGAGAGGTCAACTGAATCTTACTGCTGTCAGGTGTTCTCTCTGAGTTATTTGTGACTCCAGAGAAGATAAAGGCTAAGATCAGGTAAATAAAGTGCTGCATGATCTGCTGTCAGTCTGTTTATTTTCTCTACATTAACCTGTACATTAACTACATTGTATTTAGTGAGAAGATGAAATGTGAAAGTAATCTGCAGCACTGTTTGGACTGGCTTTATCTCTGGCTTGATTCTTCAGTGTTGTCTTTCTATAGTAAATATAATGATTTTTTTGCTGCTGGAGGAACAATGTGTCCTGCTCTGTCACCAATCAGCCAACATGATAACTGGTGGGATCTTCTTATTTAGCCTATAGATACATTTTGTCAAATTTGAAAAACAAAGTGCATAACTTCAAAATAGTTATGGCCACTGAAGCACCAAAAGCTGCATTTCCTCTAACATCCACTTCAGGCTGCCTCTAAAAGTTGCTTTTATTGTTTAGTCTATACAGTCTGTGGCTCTGGCACGCCATAATGACTGATGCTGTGACTTTTAAATGGCACTTAGATTTTCTGATAATCAATTGACACACCAATAATAGTACACAAACTGATTTCCAATTGTCTGCTTCCATTAGGTTTGAGTTTAAGCACTTTGCTGTGTCCATGTTGTGAGGAATGACAGTCAATGAGCTGTAAATGATTACAGAACAATCACAGCCAGAGGGCTCTGCTGCCATTTCAATCTGACACACACACACACACACACACACACACACACACACACACACACACACACACACACACACACACACACACACACACACACACACACACACACACACACACACACACACACACACACACACACAC
>VUQS01076766.1:0-10260 GCA_015108495.1 Heterochromis multidens
GTTAAAACCGATGGGAGCGCCGGCGCTCCGACGTGCATATCTATTTGCATATGTATGTTCAATCCCACTAGCATTGCAGCTAAATACGTTTCGTACGAACTGTGCTATGCTAGGTTTTAAAGGGTTAATGACCACAACTTTTTGTTCTTCTGGTTTTCCTTTAAGTTTGATGTAGACCTTGCAGTTCGCTGTCCATGTTGATTGAATCTTGTTTTATCTTCTTAGTATTCGTGCTTGTTGTGCTATGTCGTGCTGCTCCTCTTCAAGCAATCACTGTCTCACAAGCTGGATTTTTCTTCTAAAGGATCTCTCCTGTCTTTAAGCCACCTACTGAATCCTTATATATGAAAAGTGGACTTACTTAGATGACCCCGGGAGCTGTGCTACTGTCACTTTTTGGACAAGAAGCCTCTAGAGTTTGAAGCTTCTAGAGTTGGATTGACAGCATGCTTGATGGGCCTAAACCTCGCATGATAAAGGAAAGTGCTTTCTTTCTGCCTTTTGTGCCACTTCTGATTTGTTCTTCCCTAGTATTTTAGAATAGATAAGCACTGAATTAATTTTTATTTTACAGCACTCTTCACTGGGTGATTTCCTGTTTACTTGTGACATCATCATACAAAAGAGGAGAATTGAAAACCCAGACTGGATTTTTTCAACGTCACTGACTTGAATTTAACTGATTTACCTGCATGATCTCCAAGGAAGGAAGGAACACACAAATGATGTTGTTCCTTTCTTTGCTGAGCTTGTTAACACTGTGCATTTGTGAAAGCCCTCACAGGACCGACCGATCATGCTCATGTAATGGGTCTCAGGCCATGAAGTTTATATCTATGCCCATACTCTTCTCCTTTGTGGACTTACCCTATAATGATTTGTGTCATGGCTCTTCTGGACAATTTTACTTTTCCTTTAAACAGACTCCATGATTTTATCATTGATTTAAATCATAAAAAAGAATCTTCTAGAAAATCTTTCAAGCAGAAGTGTTTAATTCTTCTGTTACTTCTTATATCTGGGAATGTTAAACCAAATCCTGGTCCTGATTCTGGCCCAAGGCTTAACACACCTGCTGATTTTAAATCTAGAGTTTCTAGAATTTGAGTTTCTGGCACTTGATCTTGAGGTCTCAAAAACTTTGCACATCACAGTTGTTGGTTGCTATAGAACACCCTCAGCTGTCAGCGGTGCGCTACCCTCTTTTATGAAGCTTTTATCTAATTTGAATTTTAATTAATTAGTTCTTATGGGAGACTTTAATTGGAATTGGCTACATCCAGTATCCAATGAATTTAAAGCTTACTGTAACTCTCTAAATCCCTTTCAGATTGTTGACAGTCCCACCAGACCTAATTTAAAATGTCCAGAAAAATCATCTTTAATTGATCTAATTATCACAAATGTTCCACATAAATACACAGCTGCTTCAGTGTTTGCAAATGACATTAGTGACCACTGTGTTGTTGCAACAGTTAGAAACACCAGAATTCTCAAAACCAAGCCACGGATCATTCACAAACGAGACATGAAACATTTCTCTGAACAAGGATTTTTTCATGACTTGTTCTATTTTGATTGGGAAAGAATTTATCTCATACCGGATATGGAATCTGCCTGGAAACTCTTCTATGATGCTTTTAATGGAATAGTCAACAAGAATGCACCCCTGAAAAAATATAGAATTAAAGGTCGAGATAATGCATGGTTTTCCCCTGAGCTATCTAAGCTACTCCATGAGCGCAATGTGGCATGGGCCAAAGCCAGGAAAACTAACCTCCACAATGACTGGTTGCTTTTCAAGCAGCTGCGCAATACATGCACAGTTGCCATTAGAAAAGCCAAAGCTGATCATTTTCTTATGGAGACTTCAAGCAATCTCAATAATCCCTTTAAATTTTGGAAGACAATAAAATCCTTATCTGGTGATAAAACTGGCACAGAGCTTCCCCCATGCATTGTCAAAGACTCACATCACATTTATGACAAGGCTGACATGCTTGGTAGCTTTAATGAGCATTTTATCATTTCTGGTACACTGTTTGAAACTCTAAATAATTCTTATGAGCACTCCTCAGCTGCATTTTCTGATAATTCTATGGCCAGCCATTCCTTTAGTTTTAACCCAGTGAGAGTATCAGATGTGCATAAAGCCCTCAAACTTTTAGATACTAGAAAATCAGCAGGCCCAGACAAATTGGAGGCTCACTTTTTAAAATTAGCCGCTGATTTTATTGCCCCACCAGTTACTTATCTTTTTAATCTTTCTTTGGATACAAATGAAATGAAAAATTATAGTACATCTACAGCAGCCCTAAAAGTGATAAATGATTTAATCGATTCAGTTGATAGCAAGAAACACTGTGCAGCCCTTTTTATTGATCTAGCCAAGGCATTTGACACAGTTGATCGTAAAATCTTAAAGCAAAGACTTGTCAGTGCAGGGTTGTCAGAAAAAACTGTTGGATGGTTTCAAAATTATTTATCAGGCAGGTCTCAGTGTGTGCAGGTAGAAGGAATCACTTCTAGCTTACTTAATGTAACAAAACAAGTGCCCCAGGGTTCTGTTCTTGGGCCACTGCTATTCATTTTATATATAAATAATCTTAGTAATAATATCACTACAGCAAGTTTTCATTTTTATGCTGATGATATGGTGATGTACTCCTCTGCACCTACTCCTCGCCAGGCTCTCTGTCAGCTTCAATCAGCTTTCACTGCAGTACAGCATAACCTGTGTGAATTAAAACTTGTTTTAAATGCTGACAGAACTAAACTGATGATGATCTGAAATTCAAAATCTAAACCACTGAACCTTTCGTGTATTACTACAGATCAGGGCTCTGAGATTGAGTTAGTGTCTCAATACAAGTACTTAGGAATTACAATTGATGACTCGCTCTCTTTCACACCTCACATTCAACAACTGGTGAAAAAACTGAAATTGAAACTGGGTTTTTACTTTAGAATAAAGTCCTGTTTGTCCTTTGAGGCAAGAAAGAGACTTGTTGTTGCCACCTTTATGTCTGTACTTGATTATGGTGATGTGATTTATATGCATGCGTCCTCAGAATGCTTACATATGCTGGATTCCGTCTATCGTGGAGCGCTGAGATTCATTACAAATTTTAAAGCTCTTACTCATCACTGTACGTTGTACGCTCAGGTTGGGTGGTCTGCTTTGTCTTGTCGTAGACACAGCCACTGGTATATTCTTATTTATGAGCTATTCTTGGTTTGCTCCCATCCTATTTACAGACTTACATTCATCAAAAAAGTGTGGGAAGTTATTGTATTGGGTCCCAGGATTCGCTTCTTTTGTCTGTCCCAAAGGTTCGCACTGAATTTGGAAAAAGAGCAGCTGCAAAATCAACTAAAACTTAAGGAACTGGTTTCACTTAATGTATTTAAGGCAATTTTGAATGACAGGGATGCAGATACTTCAGGCTGCAAATGTTTTGCCTGAATATTATTACCTTTGTTTCTGGCATTAGACAATTACTTTTACTAATCTTGGCTGTTTTTACTCTTTGCCTGTACTTGACTGGTGTATGGATGTGGATTTGTATGTGTATATGCTATTAATTTATGCAACTTGTGATTGTACTGCTGTCCTTCTTGGCCAGGACACTCTTGTAAAAAGAGATTTTTAATCTCAAGAGTTTTATTTTTCTCCTGGTTAAATAAAGGTTAAATAAAAAAAAATATTAGGTACATCACAGCACTGCGAGTCACCATGAGGACATCATGCTTATCCAAGACCACAAAAAAATACTTGAAACCGAGCATTCAGTGTTTAGCTCAGGCTTCAAATGCTCTATATCTAATGCATATACACTACACATATGCTGACCTCATTATTTGAAACTCTGGCCATCTTTATAATGAGCATCCACCACTACAGCAGTATATAACAGCATAATAGGGTCACTTTAACCAACCAATCAGCATACATTGACAGACTGCTAGAATTTTATAGAGGCAGTGGGCTTCACTGTAAGAAAACTGGAAGTAGTAGTAATAGTATTATTTCATTTAAACTGGAACATAAAATTGATAATATTGTCGCAAAAACAAAAACAACATTTGAGCTTTTTTTCCTCTAGAAGCTGGTGTAAATAAATATTTTATTTGTTTTGCTCCATGTCCTACTGTGCAGTGCAGCCAGGTTCAGCACAGTGGGATTCACAGAAAAGGAAAAAGCTATCTTTGAGGCCTCGCACAAACATTTTAATTAGAGTGTATCTGTTCAGAGAATTAAATTAACTGCTTAATTCATTAATTTTTGTTCTGGATTATTGTTTTTTCAACCTTTAGCGAAGTGACTACAACATTTCTTCACACCAGCTGTATTTATCAATGTTAGGAGGGTTAAAGTCTGCTATCATAGCTAGAGCATAAGAGTAGGAATTGAATAGAAATGCTTGCATGGTCCAATTCTGTGCCCCAATGTCAGAGTATGGCATAAGTATAAATAGATCAAATGTTCACAATTTGCTGTCTTGCATTCGAGCTGCATAAATGTTAAGAAGGGCTGCCACTGGCCCGCTGGCTGGACTGGCTGAAAATCCTGGAGCTAAAGGTTACAGCCCTCCCTGTCTGTGTCCCACATGTCTGTCAGTACAGAAAGAGGGTGTGGATCATTTCAGTCCAAGTTCAGATCTATTTCCGTTGTGTTCCTTTCCAAAGAAAGCAACACAACGACCACACGCAAAAATACAGCAAGCTGTTGTATTCTTTGGGAAATGTGTCTTTGGACTTTTGCAAGTGTTTATTTTGAAAATTGCAGTATTTGCAGGCAGCAGCTAATTTCTAGCCATCACCTTCTAAAATGAGCAATCTCACAAGAACTTCAACCACATCTTATAAGCTCATCAACTCCTTATCTCTGCTGTCAGACGCAGTGAAGCCATTCCTGGAACAGATATGATACAAAGTGAAACCCAAACACTTTCAGTTCATAAATGTTAACTTACACATTAATACTTATCAAGAAAATCACAATTATAACTACCACCAGCAGACAACAGGAAGTGACTATAAAGCCACTCTGTGTGTTTAATCTTTTGTTTATATGACGTAAATACTCACACAAATTGCCATAATGTCCCGTGATGAAAATAACAGAGAGTGTGAGTGAGATTGAGCTACGATCTATAAACACAGACGCTGACAGGTAGAAGAAACCAGAAAAAAAAAGACCATAACTCACTTTGTACCCAATATCTCACTCACACTCTCACACTCGCAGTTCAAAGCAGCTGGCACAACCAAAAACCTGTTAGTAGAGTCACATAACCCAGATTGGTCTGCAAGGGCGCAGTTAAGTGGAAGCAGAAGGCTGCAATAATAGACATGTGTTATGAGTATTTTTTTCAGTCTAGCACAGGAAGTGAAATGAAAACAAAGACAATGGGTGAAAAGTAACGCCTGAATGTAGTTTGAACAAACTCTAACAGACATGAAGGAGAGGTCAGGGGAGTGTGGAGATCAGGTTTCAAACTACACTCCTAAATATGGCTTATAATTACGGCTAACTTGCACCAGGGCGAGGCTGCGTGGCTCCTTCAGATCTTGTCATTGAGGTTTCTTCATATATCCCAGTCTGAAATTACTCCCAACACATAAAACCAGTGGAGATCCTATAGCATGTTCTGACATTTTCTCCCCATGTAACATTAAGGTTATTGTTCTTTTCTGCTTTTCTGGGTTTTTTTTAGCTGGTCTCAAGTATCAAGATTCACTGAAAAATATGAAAGATTTCTAGAGGCTGTTACCTCAAACCAGAGTCATTTCTTGACTTCTCTTTGCCTCTAAACGCAACACTTTCTCAACTGACTACACTTGGCAAACTCACATCATTTAAACAAGCGCACACACACACACACACACACACACACAGTATGCATTGCGATTTGTGAAGGGTAAATTGAATCAATTAGCCATCATGTGGCAAGCACAGTGGGAAAGGGTGTGTGCAGGGAAGAGGAGGAGGAAAACACTATGAATTGCCTTGCCTTGCCTTTCATTCCTGCTTATGATCATGTTGATGTGAATAGTATAAACCTCAAGCTGTGTTTTAAAAACTGGAAGTTTGTACAAAAGACATTGTTATTGATCCAAAAAGACTTTATGAAAGTAAACCTGCTCCCCATATAACTTTTTTTTTTTTTTTAATGTAAATCACTCTTTGCCTTTCAGAGAAAACCACTTCCCCTGTACCAATTTCACTGAGCAAAACGCTATACCGCAATCACCATTGTGTGCCAGAATAAAAACACATTTCCAACAGGTATTTGGGATACGTGGGGGCATAATTACATCCACATTACCTAATTACAAACCACAACAGCCAACTGAAAATAAGCCACTTTGGAAAATACAGATACACTGACACTGGATTCAGTTCAAAAGTGGAGCCTGCGTTGGAAATGAAACTAAAGATAACTCTCCCGAAGCAGACTGGAGGCACTGAGTTGATAAATAGAGACACTCTTCACTTGTTTGAGGAATTTTCTAATAAGCTATGCTCTATACACAGCTGGGTTAGCTGAGCTCCTGCTGCCTGCCATACCACTCTGAGGAATGTGGCAGCAACTGGACAAGCACAAGACAAATTAGGGCATTGTACACCATGACAATATACCAGCATATTTCAGACATGTTTTCAAAACACGACCGCAAAACGGTACTCATGCGCCGTAACTGTGTGTGAAGAAGTGAACTCAGAATCTGAAGTAAAGCTAGCTCGCATTGCGTTAGTGTGTGAATATACACGGGTTCGCCGCTTTGCCAGAGAAAGTGCTAACTTGCAACATTAAAAGTTATGAATGAAAAAAGGTAATATTGTAAAATAACGCTGCTGAGACCACTGTACGACCTATTTTCGCCACCCCAAGAAGAAACAATATCGCCTTGTACCACAATAAAACTAGGTTTTACATTAACTACCGATAAGGTCCTCGGACAAATGAAGTGAGCGAGTCCGTTTAAGGCTTTAAAAAATTACCGTATTTCGATTTCTCTTCCAGTTCCATGATTACGGAATGCTTCTTGTTGACCAAAGATGCTCATATGCGACCACTACAGCACATTTCCAGCCCTGACAGAGGTAACTGTGCTGCGCTTCCCTCAACTTGCTCACTTTGTATAAGTCCGCTCCAAAATCTTGACTGTCCTGCCAACATTTAAAGGGGGATTCTTTTGAGGAGAGCACTGACCAATGAAAATCCGGGATTCCACGACGGACAGGGCATCCAACCAATAAGACACCGAAGGCGGGCCCGTATAGCCTGGAGACTGGGTTAATTTCTGGTACCGTTAGTGATACTGGACTTGTTCTGTTTATGACAATGCAGCAAATGTGGTTCATTTCAATATTTAAAGAGGAATAAATGATTTGTTTGGACATTATTACCAATTCACAGCAAAAAAAAAAAAATAATAATAATTTTCATCGGACCAGAATGCAGCAAAGCAATGACATAGCATAACTTCATTGGCCCGATGAAATCCAAGACGACATTAATTATAAAAACAATTTATTCATTCATAATTCAACTTACAGGCCTAACATTACCTATTCTGACTCTGCACTCTGTATGAGTCACAGCTGCTGCTGCTCCAGAGAATGTATGAAGATCATCTATACAAATAAAAACAGGAATGATATGATGTAAATGCTGCTTATCTTTACTTCAGTAAATTACTGAAGTATTTTGAGCGAAATACAGTTTAGCTATGGAAAGTGAAAGCACTGGGGAAGTGGAATACCCCTACATGATGTCATGATACAGAACCACATTATCAACAGTACTGTGGCATAGGAAGAGACAAGAGATGATAAGAGTTGCTTCAAGAAAAAAAACTGAATTGTGCTACGTTGTTTCTATTTTATAAGTCGGGTTCCTTTATTGTTTGAGACAACAGGGACTCAAGATATCCCATTGTCTTTTCACACAAAACAACTAAACCGCTGCCATTTGTATAAACACACTGTTGGCTGGCCACATTTGAAATTGTATCAGCAAAATACTCTCAAACTGAGTGTATTCTATCATCTGTCTCTGATCCAAATACATAAAGAATATATCATTTAGATTAATAATGTACAAATGAACAAACTGGTGAAAGCATCCCAACAACCTTTACTTATGTAAAACCAGTAATGCTACATTTGTAAACATGTGATATTATCAGCAAAAGTCTTGACTGATACATTTTTTACCACAGTAAAAATATGGTTTCAGAAAATACAGAAAATAGCTGCCCCTCCCTGAGCCTGGTTCTGCCGGAGGTTTCGTCCTATTAAAATGGAGTTTTTCCTTCCCACTGTCTCCAAGTGCTTGCTCATAGGGGATCGTCTGATTGTTGGGGTTTTTTCTCTGTTATTGGAGGGTCTTTACCTTACAATATAAAGTGCCTTGAGGCGACTCTTGTTGTGACTTGGTGGTATATGCATAAAATTGAGTTGAAATGAAATTGAATATTAACAGGGAGCAGAAAATGATTAACTATTTTTTTTTTTAATTCTTAAATTGAAACTAAAATGAATACAAAAAATCAAAATAAAATTTAAATTAAGAAAAATTAATGAAGAAAATCCGAAATTATAATCCGATGTCTACTATCTGGAATTAAGGCGTTGACTTGATTTTTTAGGATCCTTCCTGGTAGCGGTGATGCTTTTATTTTGGGAAACGGGAACACGGACAGCCACGCCCCCGCTAATGAGCCAATCAGAGTGCTCTACAACGACCGAAGCGTCCCCTAAAGGCAGCCATGTTGGGTGATGATGGATGGCTACAAACAAGGAGAGCAGTCATAGTGTTTGCTTCTTGGTCTTAGATATTATATGCGCAGAATTCATATAGAAATCTGATCGATTCTGTATGTGAAACGTGGAGTACTGTTCATTCAGAGGCCTCTGGTTACGGCAGTACGCCACACTCATCATGGCACCCCAGCATGGCTTGCTTTGAGTGATGACGTAAAGTGAATGTTTTTACGTCCAATCCAGTAAGAGTCATCCGGGGAACCTGACGAAGAAACGCTAGGTCGAGGATTAGTTGTACTTGACACAGGTAAAAGTTCGCCTTATGGCTGTTATTGTGGTATTAAGTGTTATTCCCAACGCAGAGTACATTTTTATTGCAGCCATTCGACAAAACACATGAACTCCCAAGTCAGCAGCTAACTATCATGAGCTAGCGCTGTTAGCTTTCAGCTACAAAAGTTACCCAGTGTAGCACCAGTTAGCCTAACTAGCCTAAGTTATAAATAAACGTGGATCATAATAGTCCGCTTATTTTCTAGACTCGTTTTCATCATGGCATTGAGAAGCGCTGTGTGCCGTCTCTTAGTCAACCCTCACAGATGTGCTCTCATCACAGCTTCCAGAGCACGGGGAACTGCAGCACCTGTCAGACACGGTTAGTCCTGTGAAACCCCCCACAGTCACCCACAGTGACATCCTGTGTATGTGTAAGATGTTAAGACTTATCATTTGCATTTTTAACAAAGAAACCAAGAAAAAAAAACAAAGAAAAGAAAGAAGAAGAAGTGTGTTTGGATACTCTGGGCACACCAAACTGTGGAGCTGATGCAGCTGAGCATGGTGAAATGAACCTTGAAAGAAATTTTTTTTTTTTAAAAAAAAAAAAAAAACTGCTGAAAACGCATCTGTTCAGACAGGTTTTTGTGTTTTACGCGATTAAGTTGTGTTCATTTAACCATGTTTTTAATACCTTTGTAAAGTACTTTGTAACTATAGCTATATAAATAAACTTTACTTACTTACTTACATGAAGATGTGTCTGCTAACTCCAATCCACCCAAAAAGAACTCAGAGAAGTCATCAAATCATCAAATGTTGATGGGCATTTGAAAATGTATGTAAAACGCAGTGACGAGGTTTTAAATGTGAAGCTGTGTTTGATACAGAAATAAATATACCTTCAATTCAGATGGTGCTCTCAAAATTCTGCATTTCCATTAACTATTTTGATGGAGGAAAAAACAATGTTTTCTCTCATTTTAGCACATTTTAAATGGGTTTTTTTAATAGGTTTTTGTTCCTCCACAGATGCAGGGACGACAGAGCAGAAGTCTAAAGCACGTATGTGTTCACAAGTACTAATTTTTTCAAATTCTGGATAATATTTATAAATTGTACCTTTGACCCAGAACACTTTTTTTTTTTTTTTTTTTTTTTTTTTTTTTATTATTTATTTTTTTTTTTTTTTTCTTTTTCCATTTTTT
>VUQS01076767.1:5660-20166 GCA_015108495.1 Heterochromis multidens
AAAAAAATTTTTTTAATTTAATTTTTTTTAAAAAATTTTTTTTTTTTTTTTTTTTTTTTTTTAAATCAAGTTTTGGCAGTTTGTGCTTGATTTACTACAGGATGATTTCTGTTTACTAAATTGTTGGAAAAAACAAAAGAAAAAAGCAAAAATGCATAGATTTCTGACAAATAAGGCTACAGAGAACCATTGCCCTTATTGTATGCAGACACACGTGTGCATTCACCTCCTAAAAGCCCATTCTGAGCCAGGAAAAATCCCGTCTTTATTGGAAGTAATAAGATGATGTCATCATCATCCTAATACCTCACATAAGATGAACTGAAACATCTGTATTCTGTACCATGCAGAACATTTGCAGAACCTGTTAAATATTACTAGACAACATTAAATGCACAGTTACAGAGTTAAGAGTTTTAAAGATATGATCACAGATGCTCAGCTGAGCTCTAACAACAGATACAACAAAGATGCATCATGAATTCTCTAGTGCTGTTGAAGCTTGACCCACGCAAGGGGTCAAACTTTATTTTTCCTCATCTCAACTCCATTAACTTTATGAAAGAACAATATTTAATAGCTGGAGTGCTGCATTACACAGTCACATGAAAACAAGATCAGCATGGACTTTAAGACAAGAATGAAATGTGATCAGCAGTGCTGATCCTTTTGCTGTCAGATGCCTTGATTTTTTTTTCTTAGTTATAAAACTTTGCTCAATTGTTCCATCTTAAGTAAATCCTTTAATGGGTTTTTTAAGAATTTGGTGTTGGCTTAAAAACAATACTGTATGTTGCATGACTGTATTAGTCATTGCAGGTTGCTACTTGTAATGACAATGTAATCGCCAAATTTGTGTATTAACTAACTTGCACATAAATAGTTCACAGCAATCATCCTCTTCACCTACAAGACTGAGTGCAAATGCATAATACACCTAGCAGTGGCAACTACCAACAGATAAAAAGCCAATTGGTAAATAAAATGCAATCTTGCATGGCAACAACATTTTGATGTCATGTGTAGTGACGGGTTATACTAAACACAATATGAATGTCTAAGAGAAAAGGCAATAAGATTTCCTCTAATGATGGTTCTTGCTCCTGAAGGCAGGTCGTACTTAAGCCATCTTTTCATGTTTTCATAACTGCATTACTGATATAAATAATGCATATTATAGGGGAACTGTTGACAGGCTTTAATATAGACTAAGAGTTAGAAAATTACATAATGTCGCATCATAAATTTGCTTCAAAAGAAGCTGTCAGATCTCTCCTACCTGACAGGGGGGTTCAGTAGTTGATCATCCTCTTGATTGCTTCAAAGCACTTCCACTTGTCTGGGATGTAGAAGGGCTCAAAGATGTGCGGGAAGGGGGTGTCGTAACCGCAGACCCTACTGATGGGAGCCTCCAGGTTAAGAAAGCACTCCTCCTGCATGATTAGAACAAATGCCATCATCATCATAGCCATCATTATTACTGCAATTCATCATTCATTCAGGCAGGAAAGCTAACATCTTCAGACTGGAACAACTCTGGAAAACATCTTTAACTCCTGCATGTCACACATACATTCAGTCAAAATATGGATTGACTAAGGTTTGGCCAGCAGAAACCCCAAAGCCATGATACTGCAGCAGTCTTATAAAGGATGTGCAATGTGATTGATTGAGCCGAACCTGTTATTGTTTCAGATATAGAGATTAAATGGCGGAAATGAAAATGTTCAGTAGGGCAAAGATCCAAGCTTTTCTTAATGAGCTGTATAGATAAAAAGACCAACACAGCCACACAATCCTCTCCTTTGCAAATGCCCAATTTATTATCAAAGCCAGAGCACGACACGTGCAGTTTTGGTAAGTGTGCAGTAGTTTCAAAACTTTTGCTATGAATTGTGTACTCCTGATCAAACAGATTTGGATAAAAGAAAAAGTTTTTGATTTGGCAGAAATACCAAGTGACAATTTATGAAAGTGAGAAAGTGACAGCATGTGTTTGGCTTGAAGGGGTTTTCTGACCATTGAGAGGGCGTGGCCCTGTTTCAAGCCTCCCCACCAAAGCAAGATCATCATCACAACGTCTTCCTCCACGCATTATTTTGACCTGGGGGATTTTTTTTTAACCTTCAAACTCTCTCCATCTTCATATTCACAGAACTATAGATACCACGTGTAGTTTATCTCTGTGCTAACAAAGATAAATTCAGGGCAACAGCTAAATGGTATTTGAGAATTAAACAGACTTTACTTTCATTAATATGTATAACATAATAGAGTACAAAACAAGCCATGACTCGTGTCTCCACAGTGGCTTGTGACCTCTTCCTATGGAGACAAAGCAGAATGAAGTTGGCCAAAACACTGTTTTCAATGGGACAACCTCCCCCCCCCCGATGAGCTACACGAACACACTTGGATGCCTGCACACAGATTTGCAGAAACAGACCTGAAGTGCACTCTTTCATTTTAAACTGAGCTACGAGCAACTCAAGCAAAAAAAATAAATTAAATTTAAAAAAAAAAAACCTCTAGTTTTACAATATAACACTGTTGTCTTACTTTTTTTTTGTTGCAACACTGACACTGCATCAGTAACTCAGCCATGCATGTAATTCCGCATTATGAACCCACCAACTGTCTGCCATGGAACACTCTGACATTCGGCAAGGCAGGACTTGTATGTTTCACACAATGTTTTTCATTTCTTATACAACATCTGGCAGAGTCCAGAGGAATATCAGACTTGATGAGGAGATCTTCTGTGCTTCAGTGATTTTACAGCCTATAAAAGCGCAACACAACAAGAAAAAAACCAGGAGAAAAGAGAGGTGACTGCAGCAGAAGATTGTTGCTGTGTGTGTCTGTGCGGAGATGACATTAGTACAGGGGAGGTTTCCAATCGAGGCGTAAGACTGACAAAAAGGAAAACAAATCCAGAAGTATCAAAAGTCAATGTAAAAAGCAATCCATGCAACAAAGTGAACAATAAAATCATCAAACCTATGACTCTAAGCTTTAAAGTAGAGGAGGATACTCATATCAGTTCATAATGGACATACCAGAAATCATAAATCACCACCACTGTCTCACTGCTTTTCTGTGTTTCATATAATTCAGATTGCCAACATTCACATCAACCATGAAATATCAAAAAATATCCAATCGTATCATATTTACATCAACAAGCTAATTTTTCTGTCATATTAAACTGCCCTCATTCAAGAGCTTCAAATAGGTTTTTGTTTGTTTACATTTCAAAAACAGTGCGGTTGTGTTGGTTTATGAATTTCTCCCTCCTCCTCTTCCTCCTCCTAATTTGACAAGACAAGAGTTGTGAGTGAAGGCCAACTGCTGCTCTGCATTACTGCGCTCTGCAACATCTCCACACCTTTCAGAAATCTTGGCAAAACCTCTAAAGCCTTCATGAAGCAAAACTTTCTTAAAGCTGCTAAAACTGTTTCCATTTTAGAAAATAAGTACACAACAGAAAAGTCTCACTTAAATGCAGGGTCACCCAGTCCTGGTCCTCAAAAGTGCTAACTATGGGGGGCAAGGTAAAGGATGGGGGCAATCACTTTTTATTCACCACCTGAAGTGGATCTTCAAATTTAAAAATTGCAGACTCCAAGTGTGGGACTATGTATATGTGAGCTGAATTTATATTACTTCAAACTAATTATGCAGTTACTGAAATTTGTTCTAACCTCACTATTTGCACTGTAATAGACTTAGAAGGGACCATTCATTTTGAGACCTAAAATCAGAAGAGATGATCAGTAAATAAAGTCCTGTTTAGTGGTCACAAGGTCTCTCATTTTGGTTCCAGTAAAAATTAAAAACTAAACCCCAAAAGGAGCTCCACCTGGTTTACTATGAAGTACTTTTTTCTGCTACTGGCACCATCATTTGTCCGACATCTGGACCCAGTGCCCTACAACTGGCAGTCTGCTCCACCCAGCTAATTAACTGTGATTAGCTTTAATGAATGTACACTGAATGGAGACAACTAGTTCAACAAACCTTCCTTTCCTCTTCGCTGCTGTTTCCTCCTTTTCTTGTGGACTCCAGAATAACCTGAGACTGATTCACTCCAACAGGTTGTGGCAGATATTTTTCCACTTCTTTTTAAGTTTGCTTGAGCGCATTACTTTCATGTGCTGACAAATGTCCATGGCCTTAGGGTCTATGAAGGCTATTCAAAAGAGAACGTGAGAAGAAGAAGAAGAAAAAAAACCCCCACTTGTTCTGAACTGTCTTGTAAAATGTGAAGCTTTCACTTGAACAGTGGTGCTACATCTGCTGCAGACTGCAGGCATGTTTTATGTCTGCTCACACAGAATGTGATGATTTGCAAACCATTTAAAAACTATATTTTGATGAGTTGAAGCCCCCCCCCCCCCCACACACTTTTGTTTTTAAGATGGCCAGAAACATGTTTTGTTTTTTTAAATGCTGAGACAGGGCAATAAAAGACTGAAAAGGTTTGAACTTTTGAAAAAGAAAAAAACCTCAGCTACCTGTCAACAGATCAGCAACATGTTGAGGTATAAAAAGAGAATCCAGCAGAAGTAAAGCAGCAATTATAATCTGTTGCAGAGAAGAACAGCTGGAGACACCACGACAGCAGTCAGTCCTGTTCTTTGAAGTCTGCCTAAAGGGTGCATGTGCAGTTGGCACATCATAATGTAAAGTGTCCATGGATGAGTCCATGTGGTAACAAAAAACTGGCAGGCACACGGACATCTGATAAGAGACTCATGGTCACCATCTGATGACGAAATATATGTCACTGGGACATAAACGGACCTCGATACTCACTACTTGGTCAAAGACTGCATGAGGAAAGATTTTTAACAATTTAAATACAATGTCTCCCTCCATCCCTCTATCCATCCGCTCCTCTCATCCATCCATCCATTTATTTAACTACTTATCTGCAAAACAGAAAGCCAGCATCCCTGATGATATGGAGTTGCATTGGTGCATGGGTAACTTAAGCATGATTAATGCTTAAGGACATATACAGGTTTTGGAGCAACATGTGCTGTCAAACAGACAATGTCCTTGTTAGGGTTATTTAAGCAGGACAATGCCAATCCACATTCTGCATGTATCACAAGAGTGTGGCACCAACTGGCCCTTACTTGTCGCGCATCGAAAAGATTTGGTTGACAAAGGAGACCCTGAACTGTTGTGCAGCTGAAATCCTATATCAAACAAGAAAGGGAAAATATTTGCTTTTAAAAGTGCAGCAACTGGTCTCAGTTCCCAAATGCTTACACGGTGTAAAATTTCTCAGGGCCGAGATTTGATATGTTATCTTTGTGCTACCGCTTCTTTAAAAGTTAAGTACAGGGTTTCAGTGATTTGTTCATTGTTTTGTTCTGTTTTTAATTTACATTTTACACAACATGCCAGCTTTTTTGAAATCTGGGTTGTCTCTTTGGATGTGTACATTAATTGAAATACTTATTATTCAGTCTTGCAAATAGAATTTAAACACCATTAATGCATGCAACAGCTAGCACCAAGCTCACACAGGTAACTGTGGCTTTTCAGGGAAAAGTCAGTTCTCATTCTCATTCACTGAAAAACCTGCAAACTTTGTTATGTCAAATCTCAGCATTGAACAGGAGTGTGCTTGAATAGACAGCCTGGAGCAAAGCTCTGGCACTCATAATAAGATTTTATCTTGTTGGGTCTGGATCAGTCTTTTAGCTTCTGTGCAGCCTTGACTGAAAATCTCTGCTTTTTTACAGTATTCATTTGACAGCAGGATATGCAGTGAATGAGCTTTTGTCCAAGGTATTTATGAAATGATGAATTTCTGCTGGAGACCGAAGAGGGGAAAAATACCACGCCACATGACACTTTCTTTTCATCTCAGGGTATTAGTGGAAGTGACAATGTGATAACCCTTGTCCACTGAGATTACAACACTGAGATCTATTCTCTGCCCGACTACAGACAACCAGTCAGACGGTACCAGGGAGTTTGGTCTTTTGTCTGGATCAGAGCTGTAATCTCCTCTAAATACATCTACTGGAAGTGGGAGAAAAGTACAGCAGTTTGACTGCCTGCCATCCCGGCTGGATGGGGGATGGCCTCGCAACTCAGATTTCATTTAAATCTGTGTTTATCTTATGAGAGGTGCATCATTATATGCAATATACTTAAATGTCGGAATAAAAATATGTCAACAGGGCAGTCGCAAAAAAGCGTCCTGCAATGGCGCAGGATTTAAAAATACAACACAGTGGGGGCTTAGAATCAAAATCATGATATTTAGATTGTCAGAAACACCCGCAGATTGGAGGTTGCAGTCAGACAGGGGTAGAAAAGAGCCAATATCACATGCTATATCAGTTAAGAAAATTCCAAGCCAAACCAGCTCGATTTCAGTTAGTGTGGAGGTTCATGACTCCTCGACATGTTTGTAAAGCTCTTCCAATGATGATCAGATTGAAGCACACTTACAGCATGTGAGGCTGGTCAGATAATATCTGTTCTCATCTTTAATCACATACTAAATGTAAGATGATGCTAGACAAAGTGTATTTTCATGTTTTCAATATGTTTGCAAGGTGCAGCTCAGATGTTTCATGGAGCTAGCTAATGCTGCTGCATATTAACAGGTGCTGAGTTAAGCTTGAGCTAAATTACTACTGATAGGGAGAAGAACAAAGAAGAACTGGCTGGGAAATAAAAAGAAAACCACTCTGATGCTCTGAGCCGAAGTGTGACATGATTTTGTTGTTGTACTGTTGATCTGTGGAAATGCTAAATTATACTAAATTTAACATCAGTAATGCTCTAGTGAGCTACAGACTGTTTCACCACACACTATGTTTTTCTTTCATGTCCTCTTGTTCATGCTGGATATTTATTTTTATTGGATATTAATGCAAAAAACATAGCTCTGAGTTTCTATCTTTAACAGAAAAGCCCTTTAGTGCAAAAGGAGTCACTTTTAAAAAAAAAAAAAAAAACATGGAGGCCTCTTACTAAAGTTTAGTGGGTATGAGCGCAATATGAAGTGTGGGAATGGCACACTGCCTCCAACAATAAGAACAACAATACAGAGAGGCCACTACAGAAAATAAATAGATTGGATCATGACAAATGCAAACTATAAATAGTATATTAAAAAAAGGTTTGATCCATCTCAATTCAATCAGCTTTCCTGTGTTGAGAAGAGCTTGGGGCTGCTATTGCATTAGACTTTTATTTCATATAGGTAAGCCATTAACTTGTATTACTGACCTGGTGTGGGCTTCATGCTGTTAAGCAAGTGGTGATAATGAGCGGAAGCAGACCTTCTTAGCCAGTGCAGTATATGTATCCAATCAAGTCTTCTAAAGGAGCCTTCTTGTTTACACATTGGACTTTAAAGGCAGTTTAGTGCATCCCCTGATGGAGAAAGACATGTCGGGAGGGGGCGGGGGGCGCTACCACTGTGGAGAACAACGCCTCAGGCCTTAAGCTGCTTCTCATTCAGAGCCTGACCGGCAACCAGTAGCCTGATTCTGATTTAGAAGGCATTTATGGCAGAAGACGGAAAGGCCTTCACTTGGCTAACACCAAGTGGGCCAGAGTGGCGATGCCAGTTTCTGAATCATGTCATAGCAGAGTGCCACAGCTCAACAGGACATCCTAGACTGGATGTTTGATTCTGTTAGGTTTAATTACACAAGAATAATAGAAACCACTACCAGTGGAACAATAAGCAGGGAATCAAAGGGGCCTGTGAATAACTGTTAAACCCCCTCCGTGACAGTGCCACATGAATCAGTGCAATGTCATTTGTGGTTGGAGAGTGAAGTTGAAAAGTTTGAGAACACCAAACATAAGTTACAAAACTACCATATTTGATACTATACATAGGTTATGTTAAGTGCACTTCTGTCTAATTGCTTGAAGCTGCCAAGAGCTCTTGTAGTTCACCGTGGTCACAATTATGCAGCATTTTATTATTTCCAAATGATCAGCCAAAGCATGTACTTTTTGGAACCTGAATCTACTTTAGTTATGTCTGCAGTGGTTTTGTAGAAGGAGGATGATTCACCATTTCTCTCTGTGCATCCCTGAGGTCCACAAAAGCATTGTCTTGAGCCACATCTTTCTGCCCTACTCACTCCTATCCAGACATCAGTCAAACACTTAAAAAAGGGCCAAAATGACACATCATTAAATCATGGGGGTTAGATCCAAAGCCTGATAAAAGAAACTTGCCAAGTCCTACCAAATACTCCACTGTCCGTAACACGAAACAGAAGATCAACTCCATCTGAGGATCTTTTTGTAAGAGCCCAAAAGTCTGAGGTAGATAGGTAGTAGTTGAATTCACTCTGTCCTGAAATAACAGACTGAAGTTTAAATAGTGCTCCCAGACAACTCAGCCCAGACTATACAAGCTTTACTGACAACCAGCTTATCTTTTTCTCCCTTGATTTCACAGTTCCAAGACCAAACTAGTAAACAAAGAGGTGCGGTATATGTTAAGACCTTGATTTTCCACATTGCTGTTAATCTGTCTCCAATATTCTGAAACTCCAGGATGTTATTGTCCTTGATGAGGACCTCTGACTCACAATCTCCTTAAAAGCTGTATTTTTAGAGGCTTTATTTATTATTATTATCAAAGCTGAGTAAGACTGCACAGTCAAATTAAAATGGTCATTTTATTTTATGATTTAAAGGAAACACACATGATAGCATTTACTCTGCATTCAAGTGAGCAACAAAAGTTACAACAAACCAATCGCTTGTGACTTCAAGCTGCATCAAAGAAAGACGGATTAACACTGTGCAAGCAAAACAAATATTTCTAATAAAACGCATTAGAACTGAGGAAACCTCAGTGGTGAGCGAGAGGAAGGAAAACAAACTTAATGTTCTGCCAAAAAAAAATACTTAAAAGTGGCACATCGTCCCTACAACTAGTGAAGTGCAGGGATTTGCTGCTTTTCCCTGTCTGATATAATTGCAGGTTTGATTGTTCTATCTGACCGAGCTAAATCTGAAAATGTCACCTTTTCCTTTAGAAATCTGCTGAACACATGATTTCAGCTCGAGTCATGACTCACAACCCTTTTAGGCAACATACAAGCATGTTTTTGGTCAAACTGTCAAGTAGAGTTGGAAAAGGTGCTGTCACATAGCCAGGCAAGTACATCTGGATCATTCCGGCACAAGGCAAACTTTGACATGCTGCGCTAGGTAACGCAGACAGTTTATCATGTTGTCATGCCACATGGTTGTAACTGGCTGCAATCTTCAAAGTGTCAATAATACTATGCTCATTTATTTTTAAGAGGAATGGCTTATTGGCTCTAACGGGCTACTGTAGGCCATCATACTTTTTATTTGTGAGACAGCCTTTTAGTGGATCTTCAACAAGCCTATTACTTTGTCTTTGATGAAGGGATATCTGTAATATAATTCAGGGTTTTAACGGTGCAGCAGATGCCAGTAGGTCAAGCTGGATCCTGTTAAAGTACAACAATCAGCAACTGTAAAGATTTCTTTTCCGACAAGAGCATCCAAATCTCCTGAGGCCATGCAAAAACTGCAGATCAATGCAATCAGTGAATACACCAACAACTTACATCATCTGTACACAATGTGAAAACATGGAAATGAGGTGGATGACTCACTGGCCATTTAAGCCCTCACAAACAGGGGGGAGAGGGCAACATCTGACTGACAGTAAATGAGCATAGGATCGATTTTTTCATTTGACAGCTCCAACTCATGAGCATTAACAAGGAAACTGCTCGAGGTAACGCATAGAGTGTCATGCATACAATTAGGCTGATGACTTTTGAGGAGGTGGTCATAAAGGGGACATGTGTCATTTGTTAAGACACTAATTGTTCATCTAGAGGAGAGTGTTATTCACTGCTACAGTGAGAGCCTTAGAGGGAGAAAACACCCCACATACTGAAGATAATTACCTCACCACACAAGAGTAGATGCAATTAGGATGACGGGAAGGGGAGGGCTTTTCATTTAGTCATGCATCGCACTTAGCTCAGAATTTGGCATCGACTGTCTCTGGCATGTTTTGGTTACAGCGTGCAGGCCTTTCGCATTACTAGCAGCAAGCAATATTTCAAAAATCCAATATGAGCAGTTAGCTCAACTGGATGCACAACCCTCAGATGAGTAGCATAGTATCATTTGTGAGGCTCCTCAATATTTTTGCTGGGTTTTAGTTGATTTTGTTTACAGACCAAAATCATTACTACTTTATAGGAGGCGTGATTATGTTCCAGAAATCAGCCCACAGAGTGCACCAGTGCAAGTGGTCAGAACAGCAGCTGTGCTAGAGGCTGTGTGGACATACCAGAGAAGATGATCTTAAATGGGAGATTTATTGATTTTTACAAGTGAGTTCCTAAAGCCTTTTGATTACAACTTGTAGAATATGTTGGAAATGCTATTATGTCATGTCAGTGGTAATTTACATGTTCTGGAACAGCGTTTATTAAAATTTGATTGAACAACTTGATGTCTTCGCCTGTATGCCCACAGGTTCCAAACAAAGGGGAAATTCCAGTATAGGTAAGGAGAGCCAAACGATGTCAAAGAAACATTAAAGGTAATATTAATGGATTCTGCCCATCTTACTCATATCTTTCTCACTTCTATCTGGGATAGTGTTCCAAGTTTTGGAACTGTAGTTGCTATAATACTACAGTGGATGCCAGCAATAAATACAATCATGCCACTGAGTCTGCGAGTTAGCTGTAGGCTACATTTTGAAAGATGCATTAAAAGTTACTGAAGCAACTGAATCACTTGTGACAGTGAAGAAACATCCAAATGAGATGACTATGTGCCAAGAGCTGAAAGTTCTTTTGGATAACTATGTGAAATTCCACATTATCAGAAAATGTAAGTTATCAGTTAGCCCTAATCTGCTGGGGCATCAACATGGGATGCCTGGAGGACTCTGAAACTGTGGGTCCCGTGGGTTGCGGGATATGGGGGTTATATGAATCAAGCTTGATTCAGTTCAATTCAATATTATTTATATAGCACCAAATCACAACAGTCACCTCAAGGTGCTTTACATTATAAGGAAAAGACCCTACAATAATACAGAGAAAACCCCAACAATCAGACGAACCCCAATGAGTAAGCACTTAGTGACATTGGGAAAGAAAAACTCCCTTTTAACAGGAAGGAACCTCCAGCAGAACCAGGCTCAGGGAGGCCATCTGCTGTGACCAGCTGGGGGTGAGGTGAAAAGAAGAGAGCACCGGGAGACAGGACAAAAGACATTGTGGAAGAGAGCCAGAGTTTAATAATAACTAATGATTAAATGCAAAGTGGTGTATAAACACAGAGTGAAAAGAGGTGAGTGATTGATCAGAGTTTGGAGGTGGAGTCAACAAATCTGACTCATTGTTGGGTTCCTTGAGCTGTTCTTGAATAGTTTTGCAATGGTGTTTGGGTGTGTGGTACATGTTGAAGTGCATTTCACATGAATGTCAGGACCCGGTTTCTGTCAGTATATTAACAGCCTGGTGGAACAATTTTTCTGGAGGAAACCACACAGGATTCCAGGTTTCCCAACAGATAATTGCATGAGATGATCAAATGTATTCACTTAGCCTATCAGTAGAAATAATGTTGTGGCTGATCAGTGTACATTATAGTGGTTTATAATTTTTTTAAATTTATACTGCCATCGGGGGGTAATAATATTTATGCACATCCTCTGACAAAATTTATTTTTCTGGAAACCATATCATCACAACTGCACATTCAACATTCAAGCCAACCATGTGTATACTTTACTGCAGACTGACAGGCAGCATAGCTCCTCTAGAAATACAGAATTAACTATTAACAGTCCATATCTTTTAGTGAATTACTTTGACTTAGGAAAATGTCTATTTATCCCTTCTAGGCTATTTTACGGAGATTTACTTTCACTCAGATCAGAGAATATGACTTCCTCATTGTCTGAACTCCTGTTGAATCATAGAAGGAATATCATTTCTGATGCAAACTGCAGCAGTGAAGCACTAGAGGTTTCTAAAGTGCCTTAATTGATTGCCTTCATGAGCTGTGTGTCATAGCCACTCCTGCAGCTCCAGCTGCTGAGTGTGTTGGTTAGCGGCCAAATCAACTGGTAAGCACCTCCCCTTTCACCTTACGCATGCCTTTGCCTCATGTCTCTTTTGGTGCCTCTTCTCAAATCTCCTGTAACCCCCCTGGGAGACAGGCCACTCAGTTTTCAAAACCACTGCGCTCGGGTATTCAGTGAGAAGCCAGTAAGAGTTTTGCAAAGTGGGCATTTACTGACAAAACTATCGCAAACTAACCTTTGAAGACCATCTCCTACCTCTGGGAGGCAAATATTTAAATAAAAGCCAAATACAGTATGTTATTAATCTCTGGCTCTCTTCCACAGTGTGTCTTTTGTCCTGTCTTCCTCTCCTCACCCCCAACCGGTCGCGGCAGATGGCTGCCCCTCCCTGAGCCTGGTTCTGCCGGAGGTTCCTTCCTGTTAAAAGGGAGTTTTTCCTTCCCACTGTCACCAAGTGCTTGCTCATAGGGGGTCGTCTGATTGTTGGGGTTTTTCTGTATTATTGTAGGGTCTTTACCTTACAATATAAAGCGCCTTGAGGTGACTGTTGTTGTGATTTGGCGCTATATAAATAAAAGTGAATTGAATTGTCAGCACAGATACAATCCATGAGATGCATGAACGCACACACGCATGGCCCACACTTACCTGTACTGTAGAGCTGATTTCAGCAGCAAAGCCCCCTGTTACCGGTGCCTCGTGACTGATGAGCAAGCGTCCTGTTTTCACCACCGACTGAAAAACAAAAATACATAAATAAATCACTGATCCATCTCTAAACTTGCAGAAGCCTTATAGATGGCAGATAAGTCAGATTATGATTGAGAAAACTTCCAAAATCATAATCAATTGCACCAAAAATGTGCAACACTAAATGAAGAGTTAAACTCATTCGGGCAGTGTAATAACTGTGTGAGTTTTGGATGTGTGAGACACTATGTAGAGGTGAAAGCTTAACTACTGGAGGTGCTACTCCTGAAGCTGTATGTGGGCAGGGAGACTGGTGTAACTGAGTCAGAGTGGTTCACATGTGGCCTGCTGTGGTCAGCTATATCTGCTTCCTTCCCTCACAGTGCATGTGTGTGAGTGCATGTATAAAATGGATATGACACAACAGTATGAGCTGGAGGGTTGATTTAGGCTGGTACATAGGGCCAACGGGACAATCATGGACATTAGAGGTCTCAGCCTCCCAGGCATTTGCATCTGGGTTTTCTGAAACCTGACATTACTGCACAAGGATGCCTCTGCTCCACCCGTTATCTACCACAGCATAAAACCAGTACTATACTATAATCTTATCCACTTGCCACTTGTCCAGACCAAAGCTATGTCTGTTCTCTGCAACTTCAGCAAGCCTTTTCTTTTACCAGTTTGTTTCCATCAATAAAGTTTGGGAAAAACACCTCTGATACCAGAGTTGAGCATATTTTTGCCTGCATTATTTTGAGACTTTCATTGGCATTTAAAAAGAAGAGGCTAATATATATATATATGAGTGGAAACACTGGTCATGGTCTCTGCGCATGAATTTTCCACTGAAATAACTGCGCTGCACAATACGCTCTTCATTTAAGCACAGCTGGGTGAACATCACATACTTTTCCACCCCTCAAAGCCACAAACCAAACTGCCGTCGTAACCAAATAACCTGCTGAAAATAAGCATCACATGTCCATATGGCACTGTAAGTTAAGTCTGACATCCACATACACATAAACATATGCGCACAGAAGCATTCTGGGGCTCCATGCTGATCTTACACAGGCGAACGTTTACATTGCTGAGGTCCGGGGTTTTGGCTGTGAAGGACTAAATAACTGTGGCAAACTTGTGCCACTATCACTCACTTATTGGAGGCTAAATGAGTCAGGGCTGTGTCACTAATGTCAACATGCCTCAGGGTACACACTGGAAACACTGTGGTGCAAGTTGAGCTTATAGAAGTTAAATTTAACACAGTAGAAAACCTAATTTCAAGTCAATTCACAGAGGCTGCATGCTGTATTTACTGATCCATAACCAGCTGAGGTAAATGAGTTCAGTGTGCAAAATTCAATGATTATATGACACCATCTTCAGGAATGTGGAAGTTAATAACAGAACTGGAAGACAATAACAACAGTTGGCAATCTGCACTGTAAGGAGGAATCAAGCGAGGGGCTGAGAGCTGGGCGATGCCTTGATATGACATGTTGCTGTCAGCTTTGCCTTAGCACGATGACTCATCCAGGTCTGGTGAATAAACAGAGCCGCTGTCCAATCTTTTACCCCGCCCTGATGCTGAACCCATTCCTCATATTACGCAAACACACACACGAAGACAATGCTAACATAAGTTCCAATTTACACTGTGACACCGGCATCGCCCTGATCCCCCCCCCCCCGTTGGTCATCTCCCTG
>VUQS01076767.1:25272-46663 GCA_015108495.1 Heterochromis multidens
AGACTAAACAGTTAATCTGATGATACTGAACACTACTGGACACCACAAAGGTTTCATGATTAGTTACTGACTATACCCCAGAGGTATATTTGTCATATCCCACAGAGATTTTTTTCTATCATTCCAATATTTTATGATTTTGTCAACCAATTTGTCCAAATGACGTCACATTACTGTTTTCCATTTCTGCTTTTAAAAATATATATCTTTTGGGATCCCAGGGTACCCCAGTCAAAAATATCCACTTCCGGCTATACTAATTATTAATGGAAGTATTTATCCAGGTAATGTCTGCTATGTGTCCTAAATTAAAGCACTTTTAAAGAAGAAAGACTCCATTGCTGCATTCATCATCTGGATGGGGAACTTCCCAGAATGGAAGTTATCAGAACTTTGAACAGATGTCACCAGATCTACCTGTGGCAGCTGGTAAAAAGGATAATTGATCCTACACTGTGAGCCCAAAACCATGCAGCAATGACCCTCGTGGGTGTCAGGATAACTCCACCTGCTAATGTGACCAAGCAATGCTCTGCTGGAAAATCTACTTGAAAAGGTGTCACCTTTTCTTCTGAAATAGTGACAGGAAGGTGGCAACTGTTTGTTCCTCCTGTCACATGCCAGCATGCCCTGAGCACAGCATCAGGTGTGTGCTCTGTTTGCTGTTAGTTGTTTCCTTTGTCAAAGATTCTGTTCAGAACTTTAATGGACAGAATTTCTAGGCACAGCCAATGGGTGGATGGTGGAGGGTTCAGTGGTCTCAGGATCGCATCTCTGCTCTTTGCAGATGATGCAGTTCTCTTAGCTTCATCAGGTGGTGGCCTCCATTTCGCACTGGGGAATGAGAATTAACACCTCCAAGTCTTAGGCTATGGTTCGCAACCAGAAAAGGGTGGAGTGCCCACTCTGAGTTGGGAATGAGTTGCTACCCAAAGCAGAGGAGTTCAAGAATCTGGGGGTCTTGTTCACAAGTGAGGGGAGAGTGGAGCAAGAGACTGACAGATGGATTGGTGCAGCTTCTGCTGTACAGATGCTGTACCACTCTGTTCTGGTGAAGAGAAACCTGAGCGTGAAAGCGAAGCTGTCAATTTATAGGTGTAAACTGTAAATAAAAGTTTGCTAACTGCACTAGTTAGGTACAGTCAGACCTGTATTGGGTGTTCTGTTTATTGTTCTCATGCTTAAAAATGTGTTTCATTCAGTTTGAAACATCCATCTATTTTCTCCAGCTCATGGTAGGGTAGGTGGAAGATTGGGATTGGGTGTTGGAGCATATCCAAGCTGATATAATAAAGGCAGTATGATAAGAGGGGCACCTCAATTCAGCTCATCTATATTTAATTTTGTTTAATATATTGGGATATTTATATATTAGAGTTATTATATTATTAGAGCCGTTTGTAAATATTTTGTAATTTTGTAATTTATTTTATTATTTAATATTGATATTTTAACTTGTTAATTACTTTTCTTACTGTCCTGGAGCAACTGTGACGACATAATTTCCTCTGGGATTAATAAAGTATTCTGATTCTGATGATTCTGATATTTAGGTATACCCGGAACAGGTTGCGACTCCATGACAGTGGCTAATACAAAAACAGAGAACCATTCACACTTACATCCACATGTAGGACCAATTTAGAATTACTGATTAACCTAATATGCATGTGTGTGAACACAATCCACACAGAAACACCCAAGCCAACCATGAAGTGAGATAACAGCGCTACAAAGTTGGCAACAGCAATATCTGACATTGCTGAGGAAGACTCATTTCAGTGTAATTATGCTACTAAGATGATTAACAGATTGTATAATTTTGATTTTATAGCCCAGTTCTGATCAAAGCAGTTCATAGTCTCCCCAAAGGTACAACTAAAGGGCTCAGACTGCCACTTATCCCATTTGCTGGTGTGTTTTAAGCAATTTAAAAAGCTAACTTTCATGGTGTCAATCTTTCTTTCTTTTCATAGTGACAGTGCAGGATATGCTGTAGTGTAAGTTTTATGTTGGACTACAGTTTGTAAAGCAAATTGCCCAGCAGAGACAGTCACGTTTTATTCTGCTCTAAATAACAACTGCCACATTTAGCCTGTGACTCACTACTACGACTACTACTAAAATAAAATAAATACTTTCAGGAGTATATAAGTAAATGTTACTAAGAGTCCCACCTTCCTAACAAATGAAACATTAAGACACATCACTGAATAATGGGAAAAAAGTGCCTCACTTCCATTCTTTCCATAAAATTGTACGGCTACACAGACAACAACAATAATCATTACAAAATACTATGCAAACCTGGTTATACTTGGTGACGGCAGAAACCTTGAAAGCCACCACAATGCAAAAATAAAACAGGATTAATCAACAAAAAAAAGAACTCCTGCTGCAGCACTTCCCAAACTTCCACAACAGGAAGTTGGTTTAATGTGACCCAGTGACATTCCTACAGGAGCGCAAGAGTATCACAGAGGCCATGACATCTGGCTCACATCAACACTCTACAAAAATCTGCCCTAAATCTATTGTCTCTTTTTGTTGTGTTGCAGACAATGTGAGCCTCATCATCAATTTTTGGGAAGAACTTCCTTTTTGTCAACTGCTACTGCACATAAACACTGTAAAAATGGGTTGAAGATGCATTTTAGATGTGTAGTGTTTCTCAAAAATTTGTTGCATGTACATACGAGTGAACTGCTTGGCTTACACTGTTCAATTATTAACTGCAGCTTCGAAAGGGCTGGATCTGAGACTTGAAGACAACAATGGTTTAATCTTTGTTTTTCTCAAACTCTAGCAGCGTTTTCTTATGAAAAATCATGTTATTATATAATAATGCTTCACTACATGCCACAGAACACTGAATGCATAGTATAGCTAGTATGAAACATCGACAATGGTCTAATACATTCTGACATCTTTATATGTCGAGATACACAATAACATTGAAGAGGCAGCTCATTGGTCTTAAATTTACTCTCTTATGCATTATAGCAAAGCACTGAGTCCAAGCATCCAGCCAGAGTCAAAAAGAATTATCTTTAGCAACAAAAACAACTAGTCAGAGTCTGGGATTACATGAAAACACACAACACAAAGAGACAGGCTAAATCCACCGAGATAAACTGTGGAAATTTATACAAAATGCTTGAAACCATCTACTGGCCAAGAGCCTTGAAAAAAAGAGTACTGTATAATATAATTTATGTATAAAACGCTGATCTTATAGAACTTTCTTTTGCTATGAGATTCAAAATTTGGGTCACGAGCTGTCAGCATAATGCAAGGCGAGCACTACAGTCTCTATAGCCAATGATGGCTCAGCAAAAAGATCAACCTATTGGAGGCTGTGCAAATGTTAGCAAGTTATAATACTTAAAATCTACTAGAAACTATCCTTCTGGCTTTAGATGGCTTAAAATACAATGGTGACAATGGTTAAAAAAGGGTCAAACACTTGTATGTTTTTATGCTAAAGAGGCTAACAGCACATTCCTGGCAATCACACAGAGGATGGCATTTAGAACACTTATCAAGACTCACTTGAGCCCAAACGCGTATTTAAACCAAACAAATCTATCTTTGGAGTTTGCTTCCTTCCACAAAAAGTTCCACAGAGAATCCAAGTTTCAGTCCGACTGTAAAAAAAACAAAAAAAAACAAAACAAAGTTGCCAAGACTTTAAAAGTTAACAAAGCCAATAACAGTTCTGAAAAGATAAAAGTTAAAAAAAAAACAAAAAAAACAAAAAAAAACATATTTTATAACATATTTAATAATTTAAATAGAGCTGATGTGAAAAGCAAAACATAAAAACATTTAAGATTGATGACAAATTATTATTACTTTTTGGTTTCAGTTTATGTAACTGACTTGAGGATTTATAGCTGACTTTTAAAGGAGCTGGAAAATCGCTGGGCAGAGGACAATCTGGTTGTGTGTGTTGTCTCTGAGCAGATGTCTTTCTGTCCTTGTGACTTCAGACGTTCTGCGTTTTCCGCTCGGTCTTGTTATCGGACTGCAGGCTGACCTCAATGATCTCAATCTGCCCACACCTCAGGCCAAAGCTACTTAACTGAACCATCCTCTCCAGTGGAAAGCCTACGACCTGGCCCAAAGAAGCAACAGGCAGTCCAATTTATAGTGCAGACTGATTTTAAAGGGCTTATTTCATTATAAAAAGGGCCACTTCATTTATCATTTTCATTCGGCACCTGATTCCAATACCTGATTTGGATTTTGGCATCTGCTGTCAACACCATGTGGCAATTAACCTGTTACAGTACAATTTGTAGGAGTGTGTGAGGGATGAATGACAAAGCTCACTGAACTGCAGTAATCACTGGCTACAGAACTACTATGGCTAATTTTCAAGGTGTATTCAGAACTGTGAGTGTATATGACTTTTCAATGTGCCTTGATGTGGATCTGCCAAATTTAAAGGCCACATTTCTTCAGTGAGTGACACTAGGAAGAATTTGAGAAATCTCCAGTGCCTAGCTGTGGAATGTGAGTGTTCGCTACTGCCAGAAGGAAGGATGGAAAAGTGGTCAGTAGCAGACAGACGCAAGTGGGGGGGGGGGATTGGAGAAGACAACTGGGGGAGATTACTATACCTTGAAAAGTCTGGTAAACCACAAATGGGCTTAATTAATCAAAAATTTTATGATTTACACATCTAATCCAGATAAAATTACCCAACTGCTATGAAGTAAAGTGCTGGTTTCTTCTGTTCCGCTGCATTACGCCATACTTTGACCATCAACATCGGTGGAGAAAGCGAGAAAGGAGCTGGATCCACCACCGAAAAACTAGCATGAGTAATTTTCCACTGATATAACCACTGAAACACTGGTGTAGCAGTCCTGCTTGCTTGGGTCTACAGAGCTCAGTGTTAACATTGTAATTACAGACACGGGCTACAATAATAAGAACGTGGGGCCCAAACCTCTGTCCACTTTCTTCCTGCGCCATTTTTCTTCTCATTTGATTGATTCCAGTGCATGTGTGACAGCGGGCCAAAGACATTAGGGATGCTGTGGTGGGCCAGTAAGCAGATACTGGCAGAGAACCTCAGCTGAAAGGGAAACAGAGGCATGAGCCCCAGCTTCTCTGTGAGCTAATCGCCAGCAGGCTGCCTGCCCCTTCCCTGGCCCGGCTCCAGACCACAGTCAGATAAAAGCAGGCTCTGCTTGCAACTGAGCTGGGTGCTGAAAGCGGGCACCCAGATACTACAACAGATCCAGACGTGAATCCAAACATATCTAGATTTGAACTACTTCTTTAAAGTCAAAATTTATTATAAAATTAAATTTATTATATATGGACTGGGTAGTGTGTTAGGAACAAAAGGATGCCACATTGTTTGATGGAAGTGAAAATTATCAACCTACAGAGGGCTGAATTCAAAGACACCCTAAAAATCAAAGTGAAAAAAATTATGCAGCAGGCTAGTCTATTTTGCCGGAATTTCATTACAGCAACTCAAAATGGTACTCAGTAGATCTCCTCCCAGATCTGGACCAGGGCATCACTGAGCTCCTGGACAGTCTGAGGTGTAACCTGGTGGGGTCGGACGGACTGAAACAAAGTCCCAGAAAAAAATTTTTTGGATTTAGGTCAGGCAAGCATGGGGGCCAGTCAATGGTATCAATTCCTTCATCTTCCAGGAACTGCCTGCATACTCTCGCCACATGAGGCTGGGCACTGTCATACGAATACGAATACGAATACGAATACGAATAACTTTATTGATCCCAGAGGGAAATTCATTTGTCTGACAGCTCATCTGCTATTTATATGAGAATTGTAAAGCCTGATGGCTGTGGGTGCGAATGATTTTCTGTATCTCTCCGTTTTACAACGGAGAGAGAGGAGTCTTCCAGTACTGATGTTTTTTTGTTCCATGAAGATGTTATAAAGTGGGTGATCAGAGTTGTTCAGGATGGCTTCTAACATCTTTAGTGTGCATCTTTCCACCTGTCATGCACCAGGAGGAACCCGGGACCCACTGCACCAGCGTAGGGTCTGACAATGGGTCCAAGGATATCATCCTGATACCTAATGGCAGTCAGGGTGCTGTTGCCTAGCCTGTAGAGGTCTGTGTGTGCCTCCATGGACATGCCTCCCCAGACCATCACTGACCCACCACCAAACCGGTCATCTTACAGGCAGTGTAACTTTCTCCATGGCTTCTTCAGACCCTTTCATGTCTGTCACATGTGCTCCGGGTGACCCTGCTCTCATCTGTAAAAAGCACAGGGCACCAGTGGAGGACCTGCCAATTCTGGTATTCTATGGCAAATGCCAATTGGGCTCCACGGTGCCAAGCAGTGAGCACACGGCCCAGTAGAGGACGTTGGGCCCTCATGGCACCCTCATGAAGTCTGTTTCTGATTGTTTGGTCAGAGACATTCACACCAGTGGCCTGCTGGAGGTCATTTTGTAGCTCTGGCAGTGTTCATCCTGTTCCTCCTTGCACAAAGGTCCTGCTGATGGGTTAAGGAAAAAATGTCAGTGGCCTCCACCTGTAAAACCATTCCTATTTTGGGGGTTGTCTCATTGTTGCCCCTCTAGTGCACCTGTTGTTAATTTCATTAACAACAAAGTAGCTGAAACTGATTAACAACCCCCTCTGATACTTAACTGACCAGATCAGTATCCCAGAAGTTTAATTGACTTGATGCTATAGTCTGATTAAAAACTGTTCCTTTAATTTCTTTGAGCAGTGTATTATGATCTGCTACAATCAAGTCCACAAGGGTTGCATGAACCCAGAAACCAAATCTAGTAACTACTGGACATCCAGTTCTTTGAGTAAGTTTGTTACAGAGAAGATGCTATGTGATTTAACCACACTTTTTATAACACAGGATTTACAGCTCTTTGGCTGTGCTGAGAAATAGATTGTGAGAGCTCATCTCAATGGAGAGGCTAGGGAGACCTGCAAACAGTCCTCCAAAAAGTCAACAGTGCATAGCCCAAAAGCAATGACTTGATGTAGGTTGAACACTGACTGGGTGAAAAGTTGGTTTGAACGGACAGCAGGGGAGTCAGCGGAGTAACCGAAATGAGGAAGAACTGTGTAAATAAAAAAGAAAAATGTATAACAAGCAAACACAGTGGCTATAGTGGCTTTATTGTTTTAAACAGCAGGGGCTAAGATAAAGGACCATGTTACCAATTGCCGATGTTACCATTTGTTCCACATATTTTTGACATTGCCCGCTGCAGCTACAGACTACCAGTGCAGACTCCCATTGCATAGCTGCGTCGGGCGCTTGATTCATGATAAAAAGAGCATATATAAGATGTGGAAAATGTGACCTTGCCTTTAAATTGAATTTTGAATAATGATCAGAGTGTCTGACTTTTACCAAAGGTATCTAAGGCTAATGAAGTAGTTTTGTTTGCTTAATTCCAAAAAAAAAAAAGAACAAAGAAAAAAAAACACACACACGGTCAAATGGGTCATTTTTAGAGCGTTGATAAGCAGGTTGTCATTTATACTTTCTGGTGCAACTGCCAGGAAGAAGTCTCATAATGTGCCTGTACTGATCTATAGTTATTCCAACAGAACAAAGCAGCAGCATTAAACTGAGTACAACAAACCAGACAAAGACTTCATATGTAATGTGACGCGTTATTGGATTGTGTGGAAGTTGTTTCTTACTTTTTATAAGAATAAACTAGACCAAAAAACTTAATCTGAAGCCAGAACTTTTCTGAGTACAGCATGCTGACTGGCTGCAGACCTCAGCAGGAATTAAAAGAAGAGTGAGAAACCATAGGTGATTGGCATAAACCTAAAAACCAAAGCAGTGCTGACATCAACTGAAGTTACACTGTGGAACTTTGCATATGGCTGCTTATTCTCTGAATTTTTTTTTTCTTTTTTGATGTACACTGGAAGACTAACAGGACACAAAGAAAAGCATCTAATATGAATGAGACAAGTTTTTTTTTTTGGATGAACCTGTCAGTAAAGATTAGTGTAAGGTCGATTAGAAGCACTATTTACTTCATTTTTCACTCCTTCCCTGTCACAGATCATGGCTCCTATTCTTTCATATCTACTCTGCTATCTTAAAAATAACATCCTTTATTTTTCTCCTGAAACTGTGCTTTTTGTCAACCTTTGTTTTAGATTTAGAATTTAGTAGAATTAGTTGTCCTACATGTTAAATGTGTAATAAAGAGCTAAATTTATTATTCATTCCAATCAAATGAAATAATAACAAAAACTGTAAAATTTTAATTTTGAATGCTAAAGATATGAAAGGCCAAATATATTGTAGACATTTGGCTTCCAGGTAATAGTGTGTACCCTTTACCCTACTGTATACCCTTTATTCCACTCACGGTACTAGCACTTTAATGCAGCAAGCGTTCCTTGAACAGCCTTTTTGTAAATGCAAGAGAAGATCAGCTGGTGCATCTGTTTACGGCAAAGCCAGACAAACTCACCCACTTTAATAAAGTACAAGTCAATAATCTGTATTTTTCATCAGGCCACAGGCAACTGCAGTCTGATTTTGTGCAACACAATAAGTTTGCTGTGTGAATAGTTTTCCACACAAAAGCTGCACACACTGATGTTTATGATTTCGCTGAGAAGTTGGAAGTTTGAAGCTGTTAACTTGCAAGTGAATGTGGCTGCGACTTCTCGTTCTGTTACTCCCTACAATATTCAAATGGATCCACTGTCAAAAAGATCAAATCATAGGCCCCTTATATATTTTAACTAGTCAAGGAATAGAGCTCACATTAATTGCTCTATGCTGTTGGGTAGCTTAATATTATAATACGCCACTTAAATGGATTGGTTCTTATATAGAGCTTTTCTACTTGAGCACTCAAATCCCTTTATACAACATGTCTCATTCATACAATCACTTTTTTTTTTTTTAATGTCTAAGTGCTTTCTATCTACTATTTACACTCTGATGGATGTACTGAGAGCAACTCAGGGTTCAGTATCTTGCCTAAGGATACTTTGGCTGGAGTAGGCAGGGATCGAACCACCAACCTCATGATCCTGATTAGCAAATGACCTGCTCTACCTCCTGAGCCACAGCCACTTCACCACTTTCATACCAATTTTATATTAATAATCTAAATCTGCAAAATAACGCACTACTAATGCTTTAAAATAAATGTAGTGAAGAACATTCCATGCCCCTATACACACACACGCTGCATGCTCCAGGTCTCAATAGTTTACAACTATCAGCCAAATTTGATTTGACTTGTGGCAAACTAAGCTAAATTTGATTGCATACAGACAACATTCATTTTAGCTTTTCCTTAATTCGATTGCACTGTCACTTTCTCAAACAAACTGGGAGTTGATGGAAGGTGAAAAGATCGCTTTCCTTGATATTTAAGCTTTTTGAACAGGTGCTGTAATGTAGAACTTGTATTGCTTTTTCACTCTTGAAAGTTCTGATTGGCCCTACATTACCAAGTATAGCTGTTTTCAACTCTACAAAATCTGTATCTTTTTAGGGCAGGCTGCAGCTTGAACATAAATTATATAAATTACATAAATTACACCCATGATAACAGCCACCATCCTTACCGTTGTGTTATAAACCTTTTTATTGGAAAATACAATATAGAGGCTGTGTGGGCTGTATTTTTTTAATACTTTTTATTTGCACATGTGCTCATCAGTACATTTTACAGTTCACATATCTGGTTATAGTTACAGATGTTAGACTACAAAGTAAAAATACTTATGGCAAGAAAAGTGAATTAGTGACTGACTTGTCATGTCTTATACTTTTTTTACTTACTCTGGGCCATTGATTATGACAGTTACCAAAGACTTAATCTTGCAATAGTGACCTTCCATCAAACTATTCCTCTGAGATTGCTAGAACTGCAGGAGGCCAGTGAATCCAGAAAATAACTAGTGGTGTGACCCTCAGTCCTTGGTGACTTCACATGGCACCAAAACCTCATGACGCATGGTCAAGAACGTACAAATGACAACTTGAAAAATCCACAACTTCATCTATAGAAACTCAAAAATTATACCTGGTTAAAATTTGGCTCATCACGAGATCATCCACTCGTGCCCCCTTGGACAGACTCCAGCATGGCTCATATACCCCTGGTATAGTACTTGCTTCTAGAATGTACTGTTTTTCTTTAATAGACAACAATATCATTGTAGGATTTTAGGGTGAAACAACCCTTTATTGAGATGAAATAAAGAAAAGGGGCAGACCAGATATTCCAGAGCTCTGATTTTCTTTCACAGAAGAGTATGCAAATACAGGCAAGTTTAATAATACACCAAGTCAAGAGATGTAACACAGTACAGAGGTGAATGAAGCCCATTAAAAAAAAGGAAATTGTCAAAAACTGTCTAAACAAAGGCATTTGAAACAATTAATCATTTTCTTCAATGTGCATTATGAACATTGCACATTATGGTCCAAACAGACAACGAAGAAGGATTAAAAAAAAAAAAAACACTGATGTTAAATATGATATGAAAACGCATTACTACTAAAGATCTTCACGTATTACTAAAATATGACAAACTAACATCCAAAAACGTAATAAATTGCGACTGAAAAGTGTGGTGCATTGTGCTGTGCATTATAAATGATATTGTTCTACAATTTATAACAACCAACTCAATAAAAGTTAAAATCTAAAATGAGAACAAAAGAATAAATCATCCATCCATTTCCTCCCCCGGGTCAGCATAAGCAGAGAAGCCCAGACCTCCCCCTCCCCAGCCATCTCCTCCAGCTTATCCAAGGGAGCACCAAAGCGTTCCCAGGCCAGCCGAGAGATGCAATCTCTTCAGTGTGGTAGGACATGCCAGTAGGACTCCCAGTAGGACATGCCAGGAACACCTCACCCAGGAGGCGATCACCTCAACTAGCTCCTTTCGATGTGGAGGAGTAGGGGCTCTATCCATCCACCCTTCGGAGAAAGCTCATTTCCACCGCTTGTATCTGCGATCTTGTTCTTTTGCTTTCAAAATAACTAACAATAATAGGCTTAACAAAAAGATCAGGCCTAGATTAACAGAGTTAGGGCATTTTCCTACAACAATGTCGGGACTGCAGCTCCATCTGGTGGCCAATGGCTGCATAACATTTAGGACATAAAATAAATAAATATTTAATTAATATTATAATTATATATAATTAATAAATTAAAATGTTAACAATTAGATTAAAGCTCTAGTATGTCTAGTACCGACTAGTGACAATAGCGACGATTAGTTGTCTAATCGACATCCCCAGTCCAGTGACCTCAACGTCTGGACAACCACTTTCGATTGCAAGGTGATTGCACAGGTCACCTGGTGGGAGGCAACCTGTCTTGCAAATAATTGCAGTCCAATTTATAAACGAAGACAGACTGCCAACATGTTACAGTCAGTCTGTGTCATTCTGCGCTGATGAGCACAACTTGTTTGCGACACATCTCTTTGCAGTTGGAGACTCGACTCAACTGGTTGACAACTGGTTGTATTCTGGTTATATTCCTATATAAAACCAGAGAGCATTTTGCAGTTAAGTTGCCGCCCTGGAGCAACTATATCACCATTTGTGGAATTTCTGAATTTCTGTTTCAAATTTGTGAGGTTAAGCTGACGATGTACTTTTTGTGAATAGTAGTGTTCCAGTAGTTTGTTCCATGTTAAAAGGTCATGTTTTACCCGAAACTGCTGTTCATGTATGATGAAATAGGTCAGGTCGGTGAGCAAGCACCTCTAATTGGAAAACAACAATGATAGTAAATAGTGTCTAGCAGAGTGCAGTGATGCAATGTCTGGTGTCCATAAACATTAGCAAAGCAAAGCCTCATTTGCATAAAATCCTTTAAATGCAAATGATCTCCAGTTGATGCTTGCTTCTCTACCATCCCTGTGAACCCACGCTAATTCCAGCTCCTTGGAGACCTCACAAGACTACAAATGAAAATACTCATGGCCATTAGGAGACTTTTACGCTCTGCTCAATGCTCGCTTTAAAAAAAAGAAAAAAACAGTTGTGTTGTTTGCATTTTGTGTTTATAAAAGAAAACACACTTCTTTTATCAGATTTTGTGATAAACAAGGTCACGGAGAAAGGGTGTTTGTGTTGCTCAGAGTCAGAATATAATTGGCTGCGTTTTAAATTATACTGTAATTAGCATTTACCATGCTTAATTTGTGTGTGATAAGACAGAAGTCCCACAGGCTCCTACACTGGAAGTAGCATGCAGTTTTCAACATATTCACACTCACATGTTCTCGATGTTGATCTAATAGACTTTGTAATTGCTGTTCCGTTTTGCTCTGACTTTGACTGGAGCTGTTGCTAGAAGAGAAGGATCCTGCTCTTAAAGGGGAATCAGCTTTTAAAAAATAAAAATAAAAATTTAAACTTAAACTTAAACTTAAAGTCAGTCCAATTTCTATCAAGTAAACATTCCCCACTGTCCCGGTTAGTCAGACAATTACAGTTATTTCTCTCTCTCTTTCCCTTCCTGACCCAAATCTGTGATGTTTCACCAGAAAAAAACATGGGAAACTGCTGAAAAGGAAAGCATAGAAAGAAAATGACCCTTGGCGGTTTTCTGCTGCTGCTTCAGATCAGTTAACTGCTTTTAAAAGAAAGCTCATTCGATGTAAAAAGTGCGTGCAACATTTTACCAAACCACAAGGTCAGACTGCCTTTGATTTCCAGCAGAGCAGCTTGAATTTGCTTCCGTCTTGATTTCAGTGAGAGTTAGACTCTGTGTTCCAGATGTCATCAGAATCTCTCACTCTTTTGCTGCAGAGCTGTATGATGGGCATGCTTGGTTACTAAAATATTAAAGGCAGAAGTTGGTTGTTGCAGTTCTAAATTTCAAAAGCAACCGCATCTAAGAAATAGATTTTAAAAATGTTGTTCAGTTTCACAGAATTCAGACTAGTGCTTTACTTCAAGGCTGAGAAGTTGAAAATCAACAAACACAGTAGAATACATTTATTACAAAACAGGCAAAAGTAGTTTTTTTTCCTTCATCTACATTTGCCTTAATAGACAAGAAAGCAATTCAGCCACAAGACATGCTGTGTTTTGAGTAATGGACATGACTCACTTCTTCTCGACTGGAAGAACTTGCCCTCCACCCTCGCTGTTCCTCTCTCTCCACCTACACACATAACCTGCCTGCCGAATGTATCAAATTCATTGCTACGGTTGTAGTCAAGTCATTCTGGCCGATGTAGGAAATCACTAACTGGAATGGAAGTAGATGAGGCAGCTTCACTGCAAACATGATAAATTATAGCACATCATCATGAAGACATGGAATGCAATGGACATATTAGATCGATGAAATACTGTGCACTGATATGCTTCTAACAGTATCTTTTATTGCCTTAAAAATTATATGAATATGTTGTGTTGTGCATCTGATCCATCTCAGCTAGACACACATTTCCATTCCTCCCTCCAGTAATCTACAGAATTTATTATATTCGCCTCCAAAAAAGCTAATAAGATATAAAACATGCATTAGCTCTTCTTCTCTTTCATCTAAACCTGGGTGGATGTTTGTGTCTTCTGTCAGGAGTCGCGGAGGAGTTCCTCCACTGCATGCAGCACTGCCTCGAGGAGCGGCACCCAGAGGAGCCCCACCCAGCCGGGTTCCATCCTCCAGAGGACGAGGGGTGCAGAGAGCCAGAGGCGCCCCACCAACCACCGGGTACAGGCCAGTTCCTCCCATAGTCCAGGACTCATATGGCGAATATGTGAGTATTTAAGCACCAATCCAAAAGACAGCAGTGAGAGCATGCGTGCACGAACTATGTTTGTGTGTTGTAGTTTGTGTCTGTGTGTGTATGAAATTTATGTTTAAGGTTTTTGAATTTTTTTCGGACTCTAGCAGCCATCTTTTACCATTTGACATCATTTTCACAAATTTTGCAGTTGTAGTGATGAGTGCCATATCAGCTATTACTCACATTTAAAATGAGGATACAAGAGTTTATTGCAGTAGAGTTTGCATGTTGTCGGGCCAGTATTAGCCAGCCACAATCACAACAACCAGCTGATCCGAGCAGAGTCAGAGTGTAAATACGTAAATAAATAACTATACATAACAAATGTTAGGGAAATCTGTTTATGTTTTATGTGTCTGAAAGAAAAACAAATATCAGGCAATATATCAGAAGATCAGATTTTTAAATCACCAAATATCAGTATCGGTATGGGTTTTAAAAATCCTGTATCAGTCGGGCTCTAGTATTAACCATAGCTATGATCTTTCTCTAACCTCAACCTAATGTGGTAGTGGCTGAAACATGCTCATAATTTTTAATTCCAAAACATTGCAGAATCCACTTGTGCAATATAAGTGGTCCCGTTTGACTTTGGGAGTTTTTTAGTAGAACCCACAAAATATTTCAGATTTGGATTAACTTTTATGTTATTTTTAAAATATAGATTAAACTTTTATCTCTTATTGTATCTATGAGGCAATCTCTAGGGATGAAAAATGAATCCATTGCAGAAACTCTCATTTCTCTAATGCCCACTTGAGGCTGGCTTTAGCATGTCAACCTCCAAATATGGTTACTGCTGGGTCCAAAAACCAACATGGCAGAGGCAAAAACACAAACACTGAGACACTAACGGGTGACGTCACAGTGGTTATATCCATCTTCAACTATGCTATATTGGTGTACGAACAGTCTATGATTGTATGTCTATGAATACAGCTTGCTAACTTTGTGCTTTCTGCTCAGCTCAGTTCAAAAGCTACAGCTTAACCCTCTATGCTTCTATTCAAATCTGGTAAATCCTGGCTCCAAAACCACAACATGATAGCGACCCAACATTAACATTTAGGCTTCAAAATGCAGAGTCTAAAGCCCATGTGTGGCATCTCAGTGTCTTATGTCCATCTTTTATTTACTGTCTGTGGCTTTATATTGTAAACCAGATGCTTTTATGTGGTTTTTTTGTTTTTTCAGTTTTTGAGATGTTTGTGCTGGAGAGTCCACCCCCATACCATGGAGAGTAGAATTTTGTTTAAAAATTACATTTTAAAAATACAACAGTTTTTTTTTTCTCCACCGGGAATGTCCTGGTTACTGTGGATGAGAGGTTTTCAAACTGTGAGGTGCATCTCCCCAGGGGGAATGGGAGAGTTGGAGGAAGAGGCTAAGAATACTGAATACTGTGTTCATGCTGGTGTTCTAGAAACAACAGGGGGTTAGTTGCTGCAGTTTCATTGCTGATCTGTCTGTTTATCAGCATGGCAGCAGCAGGACACGCTGAGACATATAGCTGAAGGAGGAGTAATTATAATATATGTCAAACATCTTACTCCTTCTCAGAGTCATAACTCTGAAAACACAGGTTTCATGTGCATATTTTTAGATTCAGTATAGTTTCTGGTTTCCAAGGATATCAACATTACTTGGCTGTACATTGTAGGCCTTCAGGCCTCAGAATTGTGTTTTTAACTAGTAAGTTAGTAATCCTGTCATAGCTGTTTGTACAGTAATGGGTATGTTGCAAAAAGAGACTTATAATGGCTAATTTGGCATACTTTCTTGGTTCTAATTATCCAGCATTTATACAAATGCAGGCTAAAAATTGAGTTCAATTTGTAGCCCATGGCTAATTATCTTACTCCATTGCAAAATTATGCCCCCAGTTTACATTGCCAAAAGCATTATGGGAGCATCATTATCTCCTAAATAGGAGTAAGATCATTTTTTTTTAGTTTTGATATATTAAAATATAAAGCTCCCCTCTGTTGTTGGCTTAGGGTCACAGTGTATGTGTATTAGGTTGTAAAATGTTATGGAATCTAATTCTGAATTATCCACAATATTGGAGCACCACAGTAATGTTTAGCCTTTGTTTTATTCAGTGCTGTACGCACAACATATTCATTTTCATTTATATCAATTGTGTGGGGTTTGGGGCAGAAATGTTACAAACAATGACTTTAACCTCTCTAATATCCACTGTCTCTGGCAAACTTAAGGGTAGGGTGAGGGTTAAGTCATACTTTAGCCACATGCAGAAAACCCAGTTTCAGAAACTAGAAAATGTTACTTTCAAGTCTCTTACATGTATTTGTATTTTCATTTCCATTTGGGAATGTTAAAGGGGAAAAAATTCCTTAAGGGATAGTTGAGAATCTAATGCTAACCCTACAGCTAAAAGATGCCTCTTAAAAAAAAAGTAAAATATCATGCAGCGTGATTGTGCTACTTTAAAAAATGCACTACAGCTAGGCTGTTCATTTTGTTTAATTTTATCATACAGATATTTTGGATTTATTATGCTATATATGCTATTTAGAGACTAACAGGAACAAGCATTGAAAATGTTGTAGATTGGCATATTGAAGGTTCTTTACAGCTTTAAAAATGTATATTTGGACTTGGATATGGTTTGACTACAGTTTTTGAGTAATTCTAGTGAGTAATACATTTTCAGTGGTTTGCCCATTAAAGTTAACATGATAGTTCACATTTAACATCCCTTTTCTTACCTTCATCTGGATTCTACAGCGTAGACTGCAATTTTACCATCTTATATTGACAAAATAGAGTACAAGCAGGGGTTGGAGTGGTTAGAATACTCTCCCAACCTGTGGGCCTGTTTACTTGCAGGCAGGTTGATAACAATGGAGGAGCCAGAAGGAAAGAGGAGGAGCAGGCCATATTAGAGCCACTAGGCTAATGTTTCTCGAGTTGTTGTTAGCTTGTTAACTAATCTTACTGCAATGTTGTCTACCCTTCTAGATTTCAGTGAGCTATTACAAACCTGAATTTAACATGATTCCTAACAAGCCTAAAAATCTGATTCCAGCGGCTGACAAATGAATTAAAATGAATTTACTTATCATGACTTGAATATGAGACGCGGTCACAGTTAACGAGGTTATTTCCACAAACAAAAGAGGACAGAATGTGTAATTGTGTCGACTCAGCAGGGATCATATGAAACGCGAAAAATATCTGAGCGATGTATAGGTCTTACCACCTTTTACTTCACTTTGTGTTATCCTTTAGTAAAATAAAGACGTTTCAAGATAAATAAGTGCAGCAAAGGTATAAAATGGTGAATACAATTTTACCAGAGTACAGAAAATTAAATGTCTGATACTTAAAGTTTCCCACAGATGTCTCTTCTAGATGTGTTTTTGTAGTAGTTCACATACCTGGAATAAAAAACAAACAAAAAAATCAGTCAAACGTTCTCTCCCTTTAAGCTCTGAGTTGTTACAATAAACAGTATGAATTTGTTTTCCAAGCCATTATTGTGATCTGGTCTTGCAGCTTACCTACACAGTCTTATGGTAACCTGCAAAATCAACAGCTCCCAGAGATGAATACATTAGGCTAAGAGTCAGAGCCTTTGTGCATTTGCCTAGCGAGTCTCCTGCTGCACGGTCAAAGCAAGTTCCCCAGAGACCCCAGGATCAGCATCGCATATTTAGCAGAGAGAAGGAGCGAGGAGGTGGCCTGCATTGGAAAATTGCCCCAGCAGCCCATACCTAACCACATCTGACAGGTTTATTCAGAGGCTGCAATTCAAATGCGTGGAGGTCGTAGAGAATGACTCCTGGACCAGCTGTTTGCCATCATTGTCACAGTTGTAAACTGCATCCCTCCCTTCCCGACACCTGCACCTGTGTGTCTGTTTGTGAGGGGAAAAAAAGACCCCCAACATCTGCCACATGATAAATCGAAGCACATCGCTGCAAATTAGAGGCTCAATGAGTTACTCTGTATTATCTGAATGTATCACTATCCCAGGGCAAGCGTTCTCTGTCGGCCACTGACAAATAGGCCCTGGTATTCATCAGTGAAATGACAAAGAGATGTTTCGTTGCCTTCATTTGTCACCGCTTGGCTTTTGCTCATATGCACGTTCCTGTTGTGCTCTTTTTGCTGCTCAGCAGCGCCAGAGGCCAGAACACTTGTACAGCTGGAGGCGTCTTCTCCTCTCTTGTTCAGGAAGAAAGAGCCAGACCTTGATTACCTCCTGGTGATTTTTGTCTTGATGATGCCCAGGCATACAGTCTGGATGCTTTTTGGTTTCATAATCCACCTTTTGTTAAAGCTTCTGTTTGCATCAGTATCAAATTACTCTGAATCCAATTGTTACCAAACAAAATCACTGAAATGTTATTATCCCGTGAGCCAGTCCTGGCTGCCCCATCCGTCTTGAATGCTTACTATAATTGCAGCCAAATCTCATTTCGTGTAATTCATTAAGCGCATTGAGATCACTGTCTTACCTGCTGCTAATCCCATTGGAGGAGAATTAAACATGATGTAACTCCCATGTCAGAAATGAGGCTCTGCATGATATCTTTTCGTTCCAACATTGCCAATATGGAACCAAATCCAAGGAGGCTAACCAAAATAGTGGAACATCACTTCCATACTGGAGATATATGTGAGTGAAACTGTGTTTGTTTCTGTTCACACAGTAGCTGAATTCCTTTGGGTGAGAAGACCACGAAGTGTGCAATGCATGTGGGTTGGCATTGTTTATGTTAAATCCTCCAGGAACAGTAATCCGTTCTGAGCATTGTGAGTCCTTGCTGACTACTGTGGAATTAAAAAAAAACAAAACAAAAAAAAACACATCCCCCTCAGGCACTTCTCCGCATGTCGAGTCCTGCTGAGAGCCAAGCATCGTTAATTGAATCGTGTTCTCTAATTCACTGTCCTTGTAGCAGTTTTAATCTAAATCGGATGTAATGGTTAGGAAATATTTTAGATACAGTAACAAAGAAGCTGCAACCAACTGGTGTGGCAGGCAAGACCAGTCATGAAGATAAGATTGAATCCTAATCACATGGAACCAAACCTGTGATTTGCACTAATTGCAGAGAAAATTTAATTATTTTTATCTTCACACAAATGGGGGTCATCTGTAATTTCTACTACAAATGAGACATTTCAGTAATCCATATAAAAATTATTTTTTTATATGTGGAGCTGTAATTTGTTTTTGTGGAGCAAATTATTGCTTTCTTTTCCTTTTCCATTTTAGTTATGCTAAAAGCATGATGAATATGCCTCAAGATAAAGTGTTGCCAGAAAATTTGATATTCTTATTGCCCTGAGGCTAAAGAATTCTCTGACTTTTCATTCAGCACCACCAGCAGGACAATTTTATCACTATGTAGCAAAATACCTTTCTCTCTTCAATTAATTTCACATTTTTATAGAGTATAAACAACAGTCACCTCAAGGCACTTTATATTATATGGTAAAGACCCTACAATATTAGAGAGAAAATGCTAAGAATCAGACGATCACCCATGAGTAAGCACTTGGAAATGGTGGCGAGGAAAAGCTCGCTTTTAAGAGGAAGAAACCTCCAGCAGAACCAGGCTGAGAGAGCGACAGCCATCTAATGCGACCAGTTAGGGAGTGAGGGGAAAGAGAAGAGGAAAAAAAGAGGGTGAGGTCATCGAGAGACAAGGGCAAAATGCAAACTATGGGAGAATAGACTAAAGTTACTGGCATGCAATAGTGTGTGAACACAGAGTGAAAAAGGAATGGAAAAGAAATGTCCAGTGCATAATGGGAAGTCCCCGAGCATCCTGAATTTACAGCAGCATAACTAAGGGATGGTTTGGGGTCACCTGATGCAAAAAAAAACCCTCAGAAAACATTCAATTAGTTAGAGGTGGGAATCACCAGACACCCCACGATACAATATTATCACAATACGTCATTCACGATACGATATTATTGGGAATTTTGACATTTTTTTCAACTGCAAATTATGTCCTCAAAGTTCTCTGTGTCAATCAGTGATTGAAAGGGGTCAAGTTGGGAGTTACATGCAATCTGTTTCTGGTAATACAGCAATTAACTGTGATAAACTGTCGAAAATCACACATCTGTCGCTGTCTACATTGACAGAAATTCATATAACAGAAATTCTCATTTAACTATTACATTTGAGATCTGTTCTATATATAACCAGAATACAACCAGCTGGCAGCTAGTTGAGTCAAGTCCCCTCGAATTGTGCTCATTGACAAAGACTCATTCAGACTGTTGGCAACATGTTGGCAATCTGTCTGCATTTATAAATTAGACAGCAAGTATTTGCAGACCTTCGACAATCTCTCTGAGAGTGATTGCTATCAGTCCAAGTCAGACTGCGACTGTTTGCAGAATGTTTGCGTCCTATCAGGCGAACTGTGCAATCGTCTTGCGATCAAAAGTGGTCATGAGTGTGCAACACCCTCAAGCTCTGGGCAACCATTTAGTCACCACAAGTTGCAATTGGTCCCAGAATGTGAAAAAATTCAGTGCATTCATCAGGCATCCACTGATTTTTTATTTTTTTTGTAGATGTAAGGAGGTTGCTGTCCTATTTTTACTCATGACTGAGCCATTAGCTTACTCTGTAGGAAGCTTTGTCAAGTGTGTCCACTGGGTTTCACCCAAATCCAACACCCTGAGACTGTACGCCAAGGGGAAGGAAGAAGGCCGAGGACTAGTGAGTGTCAGAACCACTACCCAGGAGGAAACAACAAACATCCATGAGTACATCAGGAAGATGGCCACAACTGATCATGTGCTTAGTGAAAACCTCAAACAGCAGAAACCCAAGAAAGAAGAGGAGCAAGAATAGGAACCATCATGGAAGGACAGGCCCCTACACGGCATGTACCACCGGCACATAGAAGAAGTGGCTGATATCAAGAAATCCTATCAATGTCTGGACAAAGCTGGACTGAAAGACAGCACAGAGTCACTAATCATGGCAGCACAGGAACAAGCTCTAAGCACAAGATCGATAGAGGCTGGAGTCTACCATAACCAAGTGGCTTGCATAGTATACAGGAACATCTGTGCCAAGTATGGCCTGGAAGTCCCAAGGTGAAAGTGGGATATGCCCCCAAAGTTGGTTGAGAATGACCAAGCTAAGATCCTGTGGGACTTCCAGATACAGACAGACAAACTGGTGATGGCTAACCAACCAGACATAGTAGTGGTGGACAAGCAGAGGAAGAAGGCTGTAACTGGAACACTCAGGGCAGTGACCCCCAGACTGGGCGAGTGGCTCCAGCAGATTCCAGGAACAACATCTCTGTCCAGAAGAGCGCAGTCCTAGGAACAGCATAGAACCTTAAGCTCCCAGACGTCTGGTAGAGGACCCGAGCTTGAAGGACAAAACAAAAGACTGCCTGCAGTGTAAGTGGGGAATCTTTTTTAATATATATATATCTATATATATAGATATACAGTACTGTGCAAAAGTTTTAGGCAGGTGTGAAAAAATGCTGTAAACAAAGAATGCTTTCAGAAATGGAAGTGTTGTTCATTTATTTTCATCAATCAACAAAATGCAGTGAATGAACAAAAGACAAATCTAAA
>VUQS01076770.1:5419-15443 GCA_015108495.1 Heterochromis multidens
TTTTTTTTTTTTTTTTAGCTTGTTGTCCTCAAAGCACTTTGTGGCTTTAAAATTCAGCTTTCTATTGTTAATATTAGATATATATTTTTAGTCATGGTTGCAACATGGCTTTAGGAAAAGGTGTGAAAATTAGTCAGTCCACCACTTTCCACCAGTATGCATTATCTTAGCATCTGCTGGATGGATTAGGCTGGATGAAATTTGGTACAGACATTTATGGTCTCCACAAGATGAACTTTTCTGACTTTGGTGAAGACTTGTCTTAGCATGACCAGCAGGTCAAAATTTTTACAGTAAGCTATCATGATATTTACCTGTTAGTCTTGTGGTTTAGGGATTCACATGCTGACCACAAATGTTCTTCTGTGTTTTTTCATAAACTTAAATAAACTTTGCTGCATTTGTAATTCCCTAACATCTATTTTATTGTTCATTGTAAAGGAGGAAAAAAAAAACAAATATTGTGACTTAACGATTCAAAGATCATTAATCATAATGAATTTGGTGGTAACTTTTCCTCTGGCAACATGTGGTTTACATTTGCGAAAATCCTCTTTGCAACTTGGATTTTCCCCTCAGGATTTAATGCAAAAAAATTTTTCTGATCCCTTAACTCTGCAGTGCCATCCTAAAAATATTAAACTTCTCCAATACCTTACTTTGCAACCAAACACCTGAAAAACTAACGGAATTCCTGGCTCAGAAGTGTGTTTTTTTATGTAAAAACCAGTACTGGTCAGCATGAACGTGTTAGTATGCTGCCTTCAGCAATTAGCTGAAAGCAGTGTCGTGCCTAAGTTCACCCTCCTGAGCTGCTAGCACAGCTGTAGACTCTTAAGATGTGATCTCACCCTGTAACTAGCTACTCCCTATATAACGGACACTTGTTTACCTAATGCTGAACAATAAAGTAATATTTCAACCTATCACCGATAATTCTCATTTTGTGTCATTGTCAGCTGAAATATGTGTTATGGCACCCCAAAAACATAATACATTGCACTTTCAGATTTTTAGTAGATGCACCTATGGTATCAATTTGAAAATCCTACGTTGCCTCATTCTCGAGTTGTCGTGTACCCAAAGTTGAGTGCCCAGCGGGGTGACGTCAATACCCCATCAGCCTTTTACGGCTGAGGGGTAAAAACAACAGGTAGTAAAAAACATCGTAGCTTCTGAAGGCCACCAGATGGTGGTAGTTGTGTTTGCAAAATGAATTCTAGTCCTATAGAAGTCTATATTCTGACATGACCTCTGTAAACACTTTTCTCCTGAGTTTATGGGCTTAGTCACTCATTTTGTATCATGTTGAATAAAATTTAATTCCTCCTAGCCCATAAGGATTTGAGCAAGCAAACTTGGCACACGGCTTCATTTTAGACCCCTGAAGGTTTTTATCTATTACATATTATGACATTATCATACTTCCCCACAACCACCTAGCAACAGGTTAAAATTACCTGTTCTTAGCATTTGTGCACCTATAAAACCTTATAAAAGCACTGTATCATTTTTACTTCACAACAGCATCTAATCTATATCCACAAAAGCTGACTTATGCGTGGTACTTCATGACATCATCACGTTGCCTGGCATCCATCTAGCAATGGGCTAAAATGACTTGATTTTAGTCTGTATGCACCTACATCACCGTATGAAAGCATCCTATTGTTTTAATTTTATGACAGTAATATCTCATTTCTATCCACAACAGCTGAATCATACAGGCCTAGCAACCACCTAGCAACAGGCTAAAATGACCCACCTGCCACCACTATTTCTTTTACTTTTGTTAATGTGATTAAATATATCAGTTTGCCAACAGCACAAACAGGCCAAACAATACCATAGCATGGGCCTTTAACAGCTGTAACAACATAGTGCTTTTTTGTGTCTGAACCAAAAGTGAATTCTCTTTTACAACCTTTTCTGAAGCTTAAAAAAAAACCTCTTTTCTGTGCAGCACTGCACAAGTCAAATAAAAAGAGCACTATTTAAGGCGGAGGTGAGAGCCTTCACAGACACTCTGTGTTTATGTGTGGTGTGCAACTTCTAACTGAGCTGAGGAGTACATGTCAGGTCTCAAATGAGCAGACCTGGTATAACTGCAGAAAAATAAACAGTAGAATAGACAGTGGGGGGCTTCTGCAGTGTATGGCACAGGTATGCAGGTCCGTGTATCCCTTTAGATTCAAAGTCTTAAGCTCTTTGCCAAATGGAGGTAATGTGGCCTCTTTTCAGTAACCCAATGAGCGCCTGCTGTGGCAGGGTGTTTAAATCACCATGTTGAGCAGACACAAGAAATGGCACATGCCCTGTCCTCTACTCTGTAGCTCCATCAGCAGTCATACACAGACATCAATAAATGTTGTTCAGCAAAATAAAGTCATTTAGAGTAAACACTTGGCAAATAAAAAAAAAAACCCTTAAGACTCAAAAAGGTCAGCTTTTGCACATTTTAATAACTTTAATATATGAAACCACTTAAAAACTGGAGATTGTCTTGCAATGAGATCACAACATTCTTGAAACCCATCAAGTTGGTTGTGGACCACACATATCTTTGAAACCAGCCTTCATTTTGATCTCAACTATAGACGACAAGTTTTGTGGCTTTATCTTCTATGATTATGACAAAATCTGTTGGCAAAATAGACAGACAGACAGGCCTGCCAAAGTTCTTAAAAGTGCCTTTATAATGTAGTTCCCAACTAGCTGTCATTCCAACTGCAGTTTTGCCAAAGCCATTTGGGAACAAGGTAATACGAATAACGAATACGAATAACTTTATTGATCCCAGAGGGAAATTCATTAGGGATATTATATAATATTAGCGGACGCTAAGAGCAAACGCTCATGTTTGAAGGAATGACACATAAGACGTGGTTACAGTAGCATAATTCACAAGACCGTCAACCAGGAGACTGTCGTTTGAATCCTGTGTGTGAGTTTCGCTTTTGTACTTTCATTGTTTTGTTGTTACTTGCTGTTTCATTTTATTATCCTTTTCTATTTCCTTTGGTTTTCCTTTTTACTCACTTTTAGTTGGGTAGTTACACCAAAAGCTACTTGATTAGATTCAGAAAAAGACTGTAGATTGGTATAAAATATGCACTTTCACAACATTAACCCTGCGTGTTGAAAAATGACACTGAAGGGTACCTAGGGCATTAAAGTTTTTCGCTAACAGGGTCCCGACCAAGTGTCTGTATGTAATGAATTTGGCTGTAGTTTGCACTACATACATGAGTTTGAAATCAAAATTTGTCATGATGAGAAAATACCAGCTTTGCTATCAAGGGTGATAATAACTTACCCAAGCTCAAAGAATCAACAAATATGTGTGTCTACTATTCTATTTTGGTCCTCAAGTACAGCCCTTTGAATACAGCTGCATGCTTGCCTAACTTCAGGTTTTGGTCATAAAAGGCTTTTTTCATAGAGTCACTTTGCAGCTGTGATCCTGTTCCTATCCAAACAATCACAGCTGAGGGTTTTTAGAATTCAGACAAGTCTGGAAAAGTTGACAGCACTATAGATTGGCGCACAAGCTCAAGGGCCCTGTCAGTAATTGTAACAATTTTAGTTCTCTGGAAAACTTAGTTGATGTGAAACCAATTGAAGGGAAACTGGAAATTGGAAGGCTAAAAGGCATAAATAGCCCGGGACAATCCACTGCAATTTACAGAATGTGTGTACCTTGAAATGAGTTTTTTAACTGACCCATTTGAATGTTAAATCACATGTGCAAATGTAGCAAATAAAAGCAGTTGCACATAAATCCATGCAATCAACAGTTCATTCAGAAGACTATACATACATGGAAAGCAATATGTGGGGAGAGCAGCATCAATGACAATAAATATGACTAGGATTAAATCAATTTTAATCAGAGGAGGTGGACTGTAAAATCAGCCTACAGATGTGTAGCAACTGCACAGAGGAAATAGCAACTTACTGTATACAGTATATGCAAGTCATATATGTAAGTCATTGTGGATAAATAAAGATAAAAATTATAACATTATTTTTATTCATTTTAATGATCTTTGGCTCTCATTAAAGCGGTATTTTCACATTAGCCACAGCTCATGGAACATTCCTGCATCCAGCTGAGAACTGTCAGACTATGTGCTGCGCACACACTCCCACACAGACATACAAATATACACCGACAGTCTTGCATAAGTGTACATGCAGTTGTTTGATCACACGCCAACATCTGCTGCTCTGACTAAACAGTCTTTTAAAAACTAAAATCAACAGGATGTCTAAGTTGTCTGTCGGACAGAGAGACGAGTCATAACCAAGGTGTAAAACACTTGTAATACTTATTGCGGCAGGTCACAGCCTTTTCAGCAAGGCAGTACACTGAATAGCCAATATACTGAAACAGTATTAAACAGTAATGTTAAGAAATAACTTAGAAGACATCTATAGAAATCTGCCAGTCTTTTCACCCAATTCTAATTATTCCATGTTTTTTATTAGGTAGATAAACACCTAATAATAGTGCCAAAATATCAATCCCTCCAGCTCCATTTTGGCTGTATGCAGTTTGCAAAATTTTTCCACCTCGTTCTCAGACACTGACAGACAGCATCTCTATTGACCTTTATTCCACACATCAGCCTCATTAGGCCTTTTTATTTCTTGTAAACGTGTTTGACTTATATTGTTGCTAAATAATAATAATAATAATAATAATAATAATAATAATAATAATGGAATAACAGTGTTATTCTTGTATATGTCCTGAGTTTGTACAAGGGACAGTAAGTATATTGTTTACTGCATTCATGTTATTGTATCAGCATTCAGTAAAAACACAGGTAGTTAGCTCCATCAGAGAACAACTCTATTGATGGAGCTAACTGGAAGCAGCTTCCTAATGAATTGTACTGCAACAGTACTAGATTAGGTATTGATTAGTCCGGTAAGTGACACTGAAGTGCAGGTATGTTTGTACTACCGATGAGCTTGACATGGACTACTAGTCAGCTGTTTTGCCAGTTAAGCCTTGTGGTCAATTGTTGTACTGCAGCAAAGCAAAACAAAATAAATAAATAAACTTTTGAACTGCATTGAAAAAAAAAGACAGTTTTTATTGAAAACAAGGAAAATGACTATTATGTTAAATGTTGAATGTTAAATTCAATCCACAACAATAGGAAAAAAAAGCTTCCAGAGCTCAAAGCAGTACTTTTTGTGATATCATTCCAATGTAAAGTATGTGAGGGGCTAAGCAATGCTGACTAGACAGTACCAGCAGGAGGGGAACAAAGAGAAAGAAAGAAGGAAAAAGAGAAAAAAAAAGAAATCCTGAAAACAAAAAACTTTGCATTGGGTGAACAATTTTCTTTTAAATGAATAAGTATTATTTCAAATTGTCAATGTTTAGTTCATCTACAGATTCATATTTGAATTATGATAGAATAGGTTCATATGCTTTCATACTTGAAAAACACATTATTTTTCCATAATGTACATTTCGAAAGCACCTCCTCTCCGAAACACTTAAGAGGGAGAGTGCAGTGTCATAGTGAAGTAGATAAGTCACGTAAAAAAACAAACAAACATAAAAAGCACAAACTACAAAGCAGCAGTGTTTTCTGTGGGAGAGAATGCCTCCATTTGGTGTGGACTTTAGGCTTTATAAATTTGAAACAAAAATCTCTGTAAGACACTAAAGAACAGGAAAAAAAACAGAAAACATATTACGGGAGTTTTAAATACCATTGTTAAGGATTATAATGTACACAATTTAATAATTAAAGCTTTGTAGGTAAAGTTAAAGTTAGACATACAGCACAGAGTTTACTGTTCCAAACTGTGGTGACTCACTATAACAATGCTATAACAATGTGCACAGTTTCTGCTGTCATTATTTATACAACTGCAGGAGGTTGCTGGTCAGAAAACTCAAAGGGAGGTTATGGAAAGCATTTCATAAAATTCACCACACTCATCATTTTCTGGTGAAGGACTCTGGAAGGCACTGAAGTCAGTTATAAAAAAGGACATATAATTACATATACATATAAACAGAATTAATGGTTTTTGCACACACACATACACCAGAACATGGCATGGTGCCAGCACAATGCTGGCCAAAAGACATTTTGGAGATGCCAGAAACTAATTCTGGCCACCACATGGTGCCAGTTGGCTTAGTGTGCATCAGGAGTCAGTTTGTGCTATGAGGTAATATGATGAATGTGAGGTATTCAGTTCAGAGCTACAGCTTGATTTGCACACAAATTATTGGGAGGAAACCACCACAAGAGAGGTGCAGTAGATCACTATCTTTCACAGAGAAAAAATAGAGACATCCCAAGATCTTTGCCAAGTCAGCTGTCTCGTAGCTCCACATCTTGTCAGCATGTGTTTTACAGTCATTATTTTCTTGACCTCTTAATCTTAGCAATTGATCACTAAGGTAAATTCTGGCTGTTTTATAGGGGCTAAAATATGCATTACAGTAAAAGATGCTGATATTTTAGATAAAATACAGATAATAAAAATTCTACACTTTAATACAAGTAGTCATTGCACTGGCGGAAACCATTATAATGTCAATGTAGGAGTTTTTCCACTGGATGAGGATGTATATTACATACAAAGAAAACCTTGCTGACACCAGGGCTCCTGCACTAGGAACTAAACTTCAAGATGATGACATGATTGCTGTCCATGAGTGACTCACCATCACTCAACAACAGCTTGATTTGAAAGAATATAATATTTGCCAAGCTACACTGGTCAACAGACTGTAACATGAACAAGCTGTAATAATTTGCAGAGTCCTTACCATTTTTCTTCCCCAGCAGCCACATGTTGCTGAACAGTGTATCCAAACTGTGCTTGTTTGGGGCCTTTAATGATCCTGTATTTCTCTGTGTCGATGTTAAAGCAGTCATGAAATCCTTAAAAAAGAAAATACAATTCTTATCAGCAGTGATATAAGAAGGACTTTAAATATTATTTAAATTGCATTAGAAATGATAGTGGTAAATGTCTGTGCTGAATTAGACCTCAGCATCTGGTATCCTCCTTACTCATCCTTGAAATAATCCCTAGTCTCGTTTGTCTTCCTGCTCTAGCCTAAACACAGACTTCCCTCCTAAGAAAACAAATATTATTCAGATAAACTAAGCTGTCTGTCATGTTTGACTGACACTTTTCCATTAGGCATCTGCAGACCCAGAGGAGTTTTGTTTAAATATGTGTCAACATGGCTACCAACATAGCACTTTTTTTTACTTCCATAAGGCATATTTGACAGACATCATTGTTGTTTACTTCATCCCAGTATATCAGTCTAAGGCGAAGTAGAATCTGTTTTATTGTAGACATTACACAAAAAGAAGAGAAGGAATTGCAACTGCTATTACCGTTAATAGTTGGTGAAATATACTGTGATGTAGTCAGAGTAAAAAGTAAAAGCTGCTGGAGGATATGATAAAGAAAATCTGTCTCTCTGATTGTGTACTTAAGTTTTTTCTCACATCTTTAGACATCTTATAAAAATGTCTTCAATTAAAGTACTCACCAGGGACAGTATTTTTCAGATTTTGCATGTCACTAACTTACCCATTATAGCTTATTAATGCTGACAGCACCATTTGTCCTTTAAAGTTCCATGAAAGAAGAGGATTTTTAGGGAGGTGATGAAACTTTACTTTTGGCAAAAAAGAAGGGGAAAAAACGTAACTGTAATGAAACTATGCCTTCCTCTCAATTCATCTCTCTCGCTTCATTTGTCTTCTGCATAATTTGCTGCTGATCTCTGTTCCACTAACTGCTAGACTTATTGTAAGTGTTCATGCTTAGTTTTGTTGCTCCATTAATATTTCAGCTACTGTAAGTTCAGGGTTTACTTTAACCTTTGCATGAAATGTTACTGATGTTCTCAATCCCAAACTATACCGACTCACATTTCAGGGAAAAACTGTTGCCTAAAGAAAGGAACATAGGAGGGAAATTGAATCACACTTGGAACTTAATGAGACACAGAGGTTTGCTTAAAATTAAAGTGTTTTCTCACAGCTGGAGCTGAAACGCTGAGCTGAGAGCTTAAAGTTCTCTTCTTTTAGCCACCACAAACCTCTGTACTTTTTAATTTGTGGCTTTTGTCCACACACTGTTGGGTTTATTCAATCCCTCACACTCAAGCAGCACATCACCACACACAGTTCATTCCCCATCTATGAGACTCTGGGGTCACAGTGAGTCAAGTGAGACTTTTTTTCTTTGCTTGGGAAAACTTTGTTACATGTAAGTGAGGGAATGTACAACAAAGTTGGACACTTGTTCAATTAAAGTTACTCAATCACAAACAACAGTTCAAATTCAAGACAGCTGGCTGACAGAGAGAGAGAGAGAGAGATTACTTACAATTTTAGTCAGTAAAAATTTCTAATTTTAAACTGATGCTGTTGATATAAAAAGCTTTCAGTTTTTGACTGTCGAATATTTCTGCTCCAATTAGGTTAGGTTAACTGTGAAATTGGCCATAGGTGTGAATGTGAACTTGAATGGTTGTCTGTCTCACTGTGGAAGCCCTGTGATGGACTGGCAACCAGTCTACCCTTATGTAAGTTTCTCTTGACACACCTCTCAGCAAGTGTTTGCTGTTCATCATTTTCCACAAAATAAAAAAAAAAGACTACACAGCTCCTCCTCCTCCTAAAAAGAAAATCTGAGATCTTCTTGGGATGTTAGCTTGCTCTTTTGCTCTGTTAGGTGTTCAGAAATTGCTGTTTTTAGTATCAATGTGTTGGTTTGTAATTAAAATACAAAAATTTGTGGTTTAATTTTATATTCAAGGTAAGTCTTGCTTGCTTTTCTGGCCCTGAGCAAGATTTAGCTCCTGAAAAATTCCAAAATTTCTCTATTTACAATCAGCCATTGATATTATTACCTTTGCAGAGCCCTATTGATTTCCTATTCCCTCCCTACATGAATCAACTACTGTATTATTTACCTTCTAAGCTGAGAATGACCCTTAATCACTCAGAACCTCAGTGTAGCTGTGGCAATTGTGGAATGAGTCTGTTTGTTGATTAATCAAGCTTTTTTATTAGCTTACAGATTTACACAAACTTCTGAGTGAACTCTTTACACATTATTATGTGATGATGACAAACTTTATAGAAATCACTTTCATGAAGCTATGTTCCTAAGAGTTCAGAACAAATACATCAATTTAGTCAGACAGCTTAAAATATTCAAATAAGACTGGATTTATAACAGGGTTGTATATTAAAATTTTAAAAAATATTTTAAAAAATTGCATTTTTAAAAAATCATAAATATTGCAGAATTACAGTGTTCCACTTTAAATAGCAGACCAGATTTATTTGGGTGTACATGCCTTTGGTATTTGAGATGTAGAGGAGAGGCTGCATGTTGAGTCACTGTATTCCTTGAAGACAAATAGCCCCTTAACAGAAATGCAAAGTTGTCTGCATTCCTTAGATAACAAATATTTAGGCATACTAATAGGCTGTCTAAACACACATGAAGCAAAATATCTGCTTTCCCTCTTCCTAAACAAGCATCTGTAAACTTGTGGCCAAAACTGAGAGTTTAGGGACTGCAGGCAGTTTAATAAAAAAACTAAGACCACAATTTTACCACAGCTACGCATGGATTGTCAGCTACACAATGAATAAGTCATTCCATCCATCCATCCATTCTCTTCCGCTTATCCAATTCAGGGTCGCGGGGGGGCTGGAGCCTATCCCAGCTGCCACAGGGCGAGAGGCAGGGTACACCCTGGACAGGTCGCCAGTCTGTCGCAGGGCTAACACAGAGAGACAGACAACCATTCACACCTATGGGCAATTTAGAATCACCAATTAACCTAACCCCTCTAACTGCATGTCTTTGGACAGTGGGAGGAAGCCGGAGTACCCGGAGAGAACCCACGCAAACACGGAGAGAACATGCAAACTCCACACAGAAAGGCCCCGGCCAGATGGGGGAGTTGAACCCAGGACCTTCTTGCTGTGGGCAAGCA
>VUQS01076771.1:0-13725 GCA_015108495.1 Heterochromis multidens
TGTGGTTCTGGGATTTTTGCTCACCGTTCTTGTGATCATTTTGACCCCACGGGGTGAGATCTTGCGTGGAGCCCCAGATCGAGGGAGATTATCAGTGGTCTTGTATGTCTTCCATTTTCTAATAATTGCTCCCACAGTTGATTTCTTCACACCAAGCTGCTTACCTATTGCAGATTCAGTCTTCCCAGCCTGGTGCAGGTCTACAATTTTATTTCTGGTGTCCTTTGACAGCTCTTTGGTCTTGGCCATAGTGGAGTTTGGAGTGTGACTGTTTGAGGTTGTGGACAGGTGTCTTTTATACTGATAACGAGTTCAAACAGGTGCCATCAATACAGGTGACGACTGGAGGACAGAGGAGCCTCTTACAGAAGAAGTTACAGGTCTGTGAGAGCCAGAAATCTTGCTTGTTTGTAGGTGACCAAATACTTATTTTCCACCATAATTTGCAAAGAAATTCTTTAAAAATCAGACAATGTGATTTTCTGGATTTTTTTTCTCATTTTGTCTCTCATAGTTGAGGTATACCTATGATGAAAATTGCAGGCCTCTCTCATCTTTTTAAGTGAAGAAGAATAAACAAAGATAGAAAAGGTAATGTCTCCACATAAAAAAATAAGTAAAACTAAGGCACTCAAAGTGCAATGTTAAATTAAAATTAAATAAGTTAAAACAATATAGTCCAGGTGTAATAAGGAGAACTTATAGTTTGATGGCCACAAGTAAGAATGATTTCCTCTGATGTTTGTGGTGTTTCATGGTGGAATGAGCCTTTTGCTGAACCTGCTCCTGTGGCTGTCCAGCACGAGATTGAAAATGTATGAAGGATTGTCCAATTTTGACCATAACTTGGACAGCATCCTCCTTTGTGAAACCTCTGTCAGAGAGTCAAGCTCCACACCCACAACATTACTGGCCTTGTGAATCAGTTTATTGAGTCTATTGTTATCCATTGCCCTCAGTCTGCTGCCCCAGCATACCACTGCACAGAGGATGGCACTGGCCACCACAGACTCAAAACATCCTGAGCACCATCCGGCACATGTTAAAGGACCTCAGTAGTCTCAGAAAATAGAGACGGCTTTGGCCCTTCTTGGCTTCTGTTTTTAATGAAGTCCAATTTATTGTCAATGTGAACACAGAGGTTTGTAATCCTCCACTGTCTCCACACATCATTAATTAAAATAATTTAGATTATTATGTTTGAGGTATATTTTACAAATCCAGAATGTTCAGCTATTAAACAAAAATAGCTCTTATGGTGAGATGACAAAGAAAATGAGTTATATTACTTTGCATTAACTGCCTGAACATCCTGAACTGAAACATTCTCAAGGTTTTATTCATTTTTCCATGTTTTCTGTTGTAGTATTATGGATATGCTGCAATAGCCTTCCAAGGTGTGTGTGTATATATATATATATATAGAGAGAGAGAGTTTTGTCCCCCCACCTTAACCCTTTACTTCTATTGCTGTGTTCATATCAAGTCTGAATATTTGCCTCTCACAAGACTTCATTTATGTAACAGGTGTGTAATGAAGTTTGCTACTTAATGTTTTTCTAGCTAAGAAGCATCAGATTAGGCTAACACAAGCTGAATTATACATTAGAATATGATCAGCTTTGAAATCCTGTTAGTAAGAACAACATAACATTGCAATGTTCTTCTGAGTAACCCTGGGATCTGCTATTCATGTGGATGCTACTTTGAACCATCTACCTAAACATTCTTACAGACCATATACACCTCTTCATGGCAAGAGCACACCCCAACAGCAGCACCCTCCCCAAGCAGGGCAATGCACCCCACCACACTGCAAAAACAACTCAGGAATGAGAGTTTAGCAAAGAGCCCTGAGTGCTGACCAGCCCTCCAAACTTCAGCCAGAACAAGCCCAATCCAGACAGGATCCACTCCATAACCCAAAAGAGCCAAAGAATCCACTGCCATCAGAATTGTTTGGGCTGTGCATATGAAGGGACTGCTATACAGCAGAGAAAAAAAAAAAAAGAAATCCCTCAATTAAAGGCCTTCAAATACCTGAACTTGAGCTAAAGCAAATACATGTGCTGCTACTAGTATTGACCTTTGAGTAAACACTCACAAAAAGACATCCCCTAAAGAAATTAAAATGCAGAAACATAATTGCATACTTTCATATATGTGGCGATATATGTGGAAATGAAGCTACACTTACAAAAAAGTGAGAGGTGTGTCCAAACAGAGAATAATAAGAAAAGACAGCTTCTGAAAATGCACAAGAGCCAGTTAGGGCTGCAGTCAGGCATCCATTGATTCAGCCACAGGCACAGGAGATCTATTGCTACCTCTGTTCTGGATCATGCATACTGAATAGTAGTTGTTCTACTTTACTAATGGATGTCTCAACATCTGAAACCCCTCCGCCCCCCCCCAAAAAAAAAACAAACTGACATTTTTTTAGAGAGAACTTTCTTAAGATTTCTATCCTTGCATAAATTTTTAATTGCCACAAGAACTGAAGGTTAGTAACAAACACACACACACAAACACACAGATTTATAGGTGCTAGAGGAGGCCAGAAGGATAAAGCCAAGCATCATATGTCCAGATTATGAAGGTCCTGACATGTACCATCGTGATATCTCATTAAAACTTACCCAGCACTCCATTTAAAAAGGCTACTGGGAGCTGCTTACTGTCACGGCTGTGTACAGCGATGTTACACTCATTACCAGAGAAAGGACATCAAAGCAGATGGGCGATGGGTATGATTAACGGAGCCTGGAATGGCTGCAACAATTTATGTACAGCCAAGAAACAGCCAGCCATTTGAGGTTTAGCCAATACAAAAACCAGAGCTTTGCATGAAGTGTAAATTCAACATGAAAGCAGTCCAACATCTGAAGAAGGCAGCACACTGAGAGACACAGAACGCTGTTACACAGGTGTACAAGACTGACACTCTGATGAAGGAAGAAGCTCATACTGAGAGAATCAGTGAGATTCAGCTTCATGTGAAATAAATTTACATGGATGACTGAATAACTGGCCTAAAAATATACTGAGATGGGAAATGTTATGTTTCTCTTTTAAAGGTCATCAAGTTTTTCTTTAGCCAATAGCATGTTTGGTTTGACGAAGCAGTAACTGTGCAAATGGACACAGGAGATGTCCAGCTAAGCAGACAAATCAATGGCACAGTCAGTTTTAATTAGCCGATTCATACAACTACACAAAAACAAACAAGCCCGCCTGCAGAGAAAGCAAACTGATGAGAACATGCTTAAATCACGGTGTCCCATGTGGCATTAAGCTTGTGGTCTCTAGATACTAACCTTATTCAAATTCAAAATTAATATTCTACACTATGATGTATCCAACCTATGTGGATGAACTGCAGACTGTGATTTGAATGCCAGCAAGCCCCTCTCATCTGAGATGTAACTCAATAATATTGGGTGAGAAGGAATACATGTTCAAAATACTAATATATCTTCACGAGGGTGGCACATACAGAACCTCACATGGTCTTTGCAACTAGGCCTCATTCTTCTATCACTCTCTAAAAATAGTAATATTCCATATACTAATCTAGTGATCAAGTAGCATACAAGAGCAAACACTTAAAACAACTGTAACCATGCACCACTGTGGATAGCAACAAACACACAGTTTGCCTTAATGCACAGAAATTTTGCAGCTTAGCAACTGAACAGGCAGCACATCACCTGCAAACACAGGAAAGCCATAAACCAGTAACAAACTGAATCCAAACAGCAACAGATACTTAAGTGAAAAGACCTCAGAGACAGATATCACCGTCCGGCAGCAAACACGAGAAAACTTTTATCGCTGTCTGACGCACAGCTGTGCACCAGCATATTATTCACTGATTAATCAACCCTTCCGAAACGAGGGGCATTATTATCAGGTCAAATGCGGCCTTAGCAATGGATGAAGGCACCTGCATTAATATGGCTGAACACGCCAACATGGAAGAGCCAAACATTGTGAAGCACTTTGTCGATACAAGTGTGACTTTTGTTTCATTTATGCTGCTTTAATGTTTGTTTGTGTATTACAGCATATTCAAAATTATTTAAAACACACAGCCATTGGACGTCTACCTGTTGCTGGAAGCCCGTTTATCTGGCGTCCCCACTGCCTGATCGTGGTGTCTTTTTTTTGGATCTTACCATTGGATGGCGCCAGAGAAAGGTTTTTTCAAATACACAGAAACCAAATGAAAGCATGAGTTTAGTCCTTTTGCTTTTTGCTTTGTCAGTCGGAATACAAATGAAGAACATTTAACTAAAACAAAGGCTTTAGGAATTACTTCTGACTTCTGGTGTCTGCAGAGACTACTGGGTGATTCTTTGTATGGCAATATGAAGCTGTAACCTCTCACCTCATTAACTCAGTCTCTGTAAGAAAATGAAGTTGGACTTTATCTTGGTTTTGGGAGCACCGGAGAGAATTGATGTTCATTTTATTGTGGATTTACCATCTGCTCCTGTGTGGAAAAGTGAAAAACTTCTCTCTCTGTGGTATTAATTAAAAAATCAGTGCAGTCACTACTAGAAATTTGTCATTACTTTTAATTTATAAGATGGCTAGACAGCTGCACATGTGACCACTGTTATAACAAATAGACTGGCTTCTCATATCGTGTAGCCGGACAGTGGGGAAATCTTTTTCAATTAAACACCATACATCAAATCCATGCTTTTAATTTTGGCCCTGGAACTAATCTGAGTTAAATGATTTTTGTGGAAATTAGTAATTTTAATTTGCACCTTTACTGTGGGGTCTCACTGAACAGGTTAATTGAAATGTTCAAAGAGCTCACATGTGTGGTGGACAGTGACAGTGGTTAATGACTCTATACTGTATATTTAAAGAACATGTGAAAATAGAAACTGCTATATGACTAATATTGATGTGATGGTCACATATTACAGTTGTCACATGAACAGTTGACAGGATTATAGAGTGAATTTGTTTTCTTTAGACTGTAGATCCCACCACCTAGAAACACAATACAGCAGCTACAGCATGACAGAGATGATAAATCTTCCTGTTTTCTGGCCTCCCTGCTTCATACATGACATAAGACCTGTTCTAGTCAACTTCTTGGACCGGGGTTTACTTCATTTAGAAGATTTAGCCTGTGTCAAAACACATACAAAATATAATTAGTGTAGCTTATTAGTCACTGCTTTCATGCCTAGTCTGATCTCAGTAAAAAATGTAAACCTAAGAACACTTACTAATTTGTAAAGTATACATCGTCCCTTTCAGTGTTTTCACTGCTCTGTATGGGTATCAGCCCTAAACCATATTATGCAATGTTAAGATTTTCACATAATAGGGTAAATCTGTAGAGCCACTAACTTTGTGCTCCACTGAAAAAACTGTCGTAGCTTAAACATTTCATTATATATTTTTTCCCATTTGGTTGTTAAGTGAAATGAAAAGAGGACACGACATGAATATTTAATTCTTCTTTGCATGTCTGAAGCTCTACTTTCTGCATTCAAAAGTTGGAAATATGTTACATTTGAACCAGTTCAGAATATGTATTTGCAAGCAAGGTTAATGATAGATAGATAGATAGATAGATAGATAGATAGATAGATAGAAATAACTGTGTTGCAACAGCAACATAAAGAATAAAAATAGAAATGGTCTACAATATAATGAAAAAAACATTGTTAAAAGGACCACAGGCTCATACTAAAGGCCTTATTATGTGAGGTAGGGCAAAAATGTATACACAACAGTGATAAAATACTATGTAAAACTTGTAAAGGTAGTTAATGATGTCTATATGACCTATAGTGTATTGTTATCAGTGCTGGCGAGTATGTTTATGCAGGTACTGAGATTGTATTTTTCTTTGTATTTTTCTTGAAAACTCTATGATCAGTTTATAAAATATTCACTGAAAACAGTTTGATCTCTCTTTATGTTAAAATGTTGCAATTAACGCAACAATATTGATAAACAATATAATAATATAGCATTCATGTGGACCATTTTTTGCATGAGAAGTCTGTATTTATTTTTGGCATTTGACTTTAGCCGAATATATTTTTTTAAATCCACCAAAGATGGCACATGCTGTATACAGTAGCTCTGCATGGGGAATAAACACCTATTTGTACTTCCTAATAATGTATTCTCTAGTTCCTTGCCTCCGTCTCACCATCAGAACTAAATGTTCAACTCCAGACCTAATCTAAACGCATTTCAAATGTTAACCCTTAAATCAATTCTTAACCCTTAAACAGTTCTGTAAGGAAGTCGGGAGAAAAACCAAAATGTCTACACATCCAAGGTCTTGGACCTCACAACGATGGAGGCACAACACACACACAGAGAGAGACGCAGGGCTACTTAAAACGCAGTATCTCTAACAGTGTGTCTTCCTTTGCAGAGCTGGAGGATGCACACACAGTTCTGTTGTGTGCCAGAGGCGGTGGTACTGCTGCACTGTGGACTAATACCCTGGATGTAATCCAGCTGCACTGCGTCCAGTTACAGCGCCACTTAAGGCTCTGAACACTGCGCTGTTACGGCTCTGGTCACTCAATTCTTGCAACGATATCTGAGCTGTGGACTTAAGTATATTCTCTTCACTGCTGTGAAATGTTAATAAAGTGAGGGTAATGCTGCCATTTAATCTAGTCACACTGACTTGCAAAACATTTAATTAACGATTTTAATATTTAAATGCATCTATACCCCCCCCGCCCGAAAAAAAGAAAATTCACTACCAAACTCCAGAGTTCAACGTGACGCTTATGACATCAGCCTTACCACCAGCCACGTAATCATGCGTCGCACTTCTATTTTTACACTAAAAAGCTATTTTTGAACATGAGTGCACCAACGTGCTTCAGGCGCTCGCAGTAAAAGACAATAAGTGCGCAAACACAGCGAATGCTTTAAGCACTTTTTGTCCTTTTTAAAGCCGCCCATCATGTCAGTGCGCAATTGCGCAGCAGGAACCCCTGATGGGTGAGACCAGTGGCATGACCAGTGAAAAAACTACCGCAGCGCTGCAAAAGAACCAGCCTCCTGCTGTGACCCCATTCCAGTGAAGCAGACTTCTAAATTCCCTCACAGTGCTAAGGTGAGCATTCTCTGTACGAATTCCCTACAGCCCCATCTTCGACGCTGCTGGAAGGGTAGTTTCGTTTAATGAAGACATTTGGATCCTGGTGAGGGTAAGCATCATGTTCATGTGTTGGACTCCTATACGTTGTGCTCACAACTCACGATGACAGCTCGCTTCAGGACTGTGGATGCACTTTTCAAAAGTCTGGATTTCTGAGAGGAAGCATGATGGACGCAGCGGACATAGTTGCCTCTGTGTTGGTTTTGGGGATTATTGTCGTGTCGCTGCTGTCCAACGTTGTGGTGCTGATCTGCTTTCTGTACAACCCGGAGATCCGCAAACAGGTACCCGGTCTTTTTATTCTCAATTTGACGTTTTGCAACCTGTTGCTGAGCGTGTCCAACATGCCACTAACTCTGATCGGGCTCATCACCACGGGCCACCCCGGGGGCAGCGGTTTCTGTCAAATTGTGGGTTTCCTCGACACTTTTCTCACCACAAACTCCATGTTGAGTATGGCAGCTCTTAGCATCGATAGATGGGTGGCGGTGGTTTTCCCGTTGAGCTACCACTCAAGAATACGGCACCGGGATGCAGTGATAGCTCTAGGATACACGTGGATACACTCACTCTGCTTCTCCACGGTGGCTACCTGCCGTTCTTGGGTCGGCTACAACCACCTTTACGCATCGTGCACGCTGTGCAATGTGAGAGCGAAGGGAGCCGGGACGCAGTTCATCATTTTCACCGTGGTTTTGCACTCTCTCACTTTCCTCCTCACGCTGATCGTGTTGTGTGTAACGTATCTGAAAGTTCTCAAAGTTGCAAGGTTTCACTGTAAACGCATCGACGTCATCACTATGCAGACACTGGTGCTGCTTGTGGATATTCACCCCAGGTAAACAAGCATTAGAGATGCATTCGCTCTAATTTCCCTGTCCTTTAATACATTTGTCTTTCACTAAACTATTTCCACTTGTTGTCAGTATGTGACGTATTGCAGAAGAACCATTTTGATCCTTTGGAGGTTAAATTATGCTGTGTGCTCAAGACAAAAACAGTGATTATATAAGAAAACCTGTACTCACTGCGTTTATTTAAATCAACCAAGTTCTTTGCCTTCCAAGCAGTGCTAGGGATGGTCATCGTTTTGACAGCTTCTATCAAAATTTCCATCAGGTTTTGGACATTTGTTTGAACAAAATAAGCATATTTTATTGCTAGTATGACAATTAACATGTTCTCCATTTACATATTTCTTTTATCTTAGCAGTGTGAGAATTCTCTAATGTAATCTTAGATAACAGTGCACAGTTTAGTCTAATCCATATGTTTTCTCTTTGGACTGCTTCATTATGTCTGCATGTCTCTGGTCATGCACTCTCGGAAGATAATCCTACATGTTTGCTTTGGCAGTGTACGCCAGAAATGCTTGGATGAACAGAAGCGGAGGAGGCAGAGGGCCACCAAAAAAATCAGTACATTCATCGGCACATTTGTGGTGTGCTTCACGCCTTATGTCATTACAAGGTGAGCAGTGATGTATAATACTGTATATGGTTTGTGGATGTGTGTGTGGATGTGTGTGTGTGTGTGTGTGGGTGGGAGGGAGCAGAATCCAGAGATGTTTACCACCATACTGTCACCAAGAAGATGTGAAGGTTTCCTGCATTTTTCTTCGTTTTAAATCAAAAGATTTAAAATAATTTTTTAACAACTGGCATCAAGGAGATATTGACATTGAACTACAGTTAATCTTTGCAAATGTTGTCGTTGCTCAGTTTCTACAAATCTAAAATTATCTTCCTTGTTCATCGCTCATCTTGTTTTGGCTGATAGTGGTTAAAAGCTTATCAAATGAATACAGATGGTGATAACTATTGTATGTGTAAGGTATTATTTTCAATATTTGAACTACTCGATCTTCTTTACTTCATTGATTACAGTAGATGTGGGTTCCAAACACATTTTTGATCCTTGTTACTGTCTTCAACAACAAAAAATGTGCTCTTGCTGGTTTGTCCCGCCTTTATTTTGATGTAATATGAATCAAATAATAATCATTATTTGCAAGATGTCCAGAAGCCACAAAAATGACACCCATCGGTTCAGATTCCCCAACACAGTGATGACATTTCAATGAAGTGAAACAATGACATTTTCACAATACTGCAGCACTGGGAGAGATTCATTACATGTTTTAAATGTCTTCCACTTCACTAATGTAAGAAGCTGCACTGTGTCCATGAATTGTGTGTGACTTTTCTTCCCATGTTTTGCTCTGTTTGAGGTAGAATTGTAGAGCTATTCACCCCAGGACCCATAAACCCTCACTGGGGTGTACTGTCGAAATGCTTGGCCTACAGCAAAGCAGCAAGCGACCCATTTGTCTACTCACTGCTGCGTCACCAATACAGGAAGACCTGCAGCCTTCTGGCAAACAAAGTCCTCAAGAGGAGCACATTCAACTCCTCCTCCCTCAGGATAGAGAACAATGCAAGGAGAAGTGACAACAACTCCAATGCAACCAACAATGTCCAACCACCAACTGACAAGCCCCTTGGCCAGTGAACGTCAGCACAGAGACAACTAAAGTGTTGATCTTGGATGTTGACATTTTATGTTGAGGTTAACATAACATAACAAATGATAGTATAACATAATTTAATTACTTGTTAAGGGACAAGATATTCTGTACTTTTTATCGTGAACAAATTCAGTGAAAAGACCAAAACCAGCAACGTGTTACTCTGTATCGCCGTGCTTTATTAATTTTCCAGCCTTTCTGATTTACTTAGCTGAATGCCCAGATTGTCATGTTGAATTTACATGATTTTTTTTTTTTTTTTAAATATGGTTTGTTTTTTTTTTTTTTTTTTTTTTTTTTTTTTTAAGATTTTTTTTTTTTTTTTTTTTTTTGAGGGAATTACCATTATTAACTCCTTAACTGGAACATTTTACCTCCAAAATTAGTGTCAATTCACAACAACACTACAATATTGGAGAGAAAACGCCAACAAAACTCTCCGAGGCACTCGCTCCAAAGTACATTAAAAATGCCTTTTATTCTCATGGCGTGGTCATGTTTAATGAAAAATCTCTGATGTGTTTTGGCATACAAGCCTTCATCAGGGAGTGAAACAGTGGCTCTTCCACCAATAAGATTCTTTATTTGCTAAACCAATAGTAAACTTCTACCTGGTGTGAGGTTGGGATATTCCATCCAACCGAGGAATTTTTGAACTTGGATAAGGTGTACAAAAGGATGTCAGCATACAAAGACATCCTTGGATCATCCTCGTTGATCAACCTGGACTTCCATAACAGTAGCCCATCCAAATTTCAGGTCTTTGGAACTGACCACATCCTTCTTTCCATACAAAGACACAATCGATTTATAAATTACGGACCACCAAATACCCCAGCTTAAATGAGGACTTAAATGTAAGTGCTTTTTGAAGATTCCTATTGCTAGAACATCAGGGGTGGAAGATTCTACTCTCACCACAAGTGTAAGATTCCTATTGGTGGGACACCACTAGAGAAAGGCGACCATTTCCATCCCCCTTTCTAGTTTTCCCAGATTGCACATCATTGATTCCTCTCCCCACGTCCCTCCCACCAGCGATTCAAGTGGGGGAGGCGATGAAGGGAAATGGCTATAACTACAGCCCATCTACTGCTGTAATATATGATCTTGGATGTAACTGTGCTCATGACATGTTTTACATTTAGGGTATTGCATCATGATGCAATGTGACAGGATATCATACCTTTTTTTAAATTTCACACAAAAAGACTGAAGGACTGAATGTTTGATCCTCTTAAATAACTGAACAACATAAATAAAAAGGATGAGTTTGATTTGAGTTCTCCTCCCTTTATGGTCTATATAGTCCAGCTGTGCGCCACGCTTCTTTTATAGTGAAGGTAAAAACATCGCCACAAAGGATATATCTGTGCATCCTCAATTACAGCTCCTGCCTGTGCCTCGGCCCATCCTCTCTCGTCTGTCCTCCTGATGCATTTTAGGAATTGAGACGTCCTTCAACATCGAATACTGAGATTGATTTCAGGGTCACAGCGAGGAGGACGGAGGAGACGAGGAGGCACAGATTAGAGCCTCATTAAATTCTGTTTGCTTATGGAGCTTGTATGTTGAAGTGCATTAGAATTTTTGAAGTAAAACATGACCATGCAATGTGAATAAAGGCTCTTTAAGTCTTATTTTAAAGAAAGAGTGTCTTCTTTGATTTTATATATCTGCCTTCCAAAGAGCACCTCAAACAAAAATGACTACTGACTACTACTCAAATCCTCTTTAAACATGTCTCAGTCTTAGGCAAAAATGTTGGGAACCACTGGTTTTGAAGCATTTGTAGATTTTCCTGAAAGAAAAGGTGCACAAGCTTGTTATCAATGCCAATTAAAAATTATAATAATAATAATAACTTCTCTGATATTTATGGATCAAAGCCTTTATCACAGTATATGTAATGTTATATCATAATAATGATATATATATATATATATATATATATATATTTCATGGTGCAGCAAAAATCAGTGCATGGCAAAATGTATTTCTTTAAATTTGCATGCCACCAATGACGTCCTCATCAAATCTGACCCACAGACATTTTCTGTGTTGCTAGTGCTAGGATTAAATACTTTGTATTTAGCGTGCTAGCCAATTTTTAAAAAGAAAATAGAAGAAAAAAAAGAGGAAATCCATGTCAATAATTTGCTGTAGGTTGTTAGCTTTACTTAATTTTGTAAGCACTGATGAAATACAGTTCCTATTGTTCTTAGGACTTACAGGTTTTTTTTAAACCTTTATTTAACCAGAAAGTGAAACTCTTGAGTTTGGAGAGTGAGAGTTTCCTAGGCTGATCTAGGCAGCATTAATCTAGCAAAACATGCAAACCACACAGAAAGGCCCTCCTCATGTAGCAGGGATGCACCAATCCAACATTTTCCAGTTCATGTTTCCAGTATGATACCAGTACCCTGGCTTTGGGTATCTGTCTATACGAGTACCACTCTGGTCCCAGTGTTAAATTAAAGGAAAGCTGGGAATCCTTTCTATGTTTAAGGCAACATCAGCCTCGACTGCAACATTGCTTCCCTAACGTGTAAAATAAAATGTACCAACTAAATAGCTAACAAAAGACAAAAGAGTAAATGAAATAATATTACTCGTGTTGACTGCAGCACATTAACTTTCCAACAAGTGTAGACTGCATTGTGTACCTCACAGCTGATTGCTAGAGAACATTCCAGGATCTGATGGAGTTGAAATTAATTGAACAGGTCACCCCATATTTGACCAATATCCAATCCAAATACTGGACACTTGGTGCATCCCGAGGTTATAAACACTAATTTATTTTAAAATATGGTCACAGAACTTCAGTAACATGTTTCAGCTGTATAGCAGAAACTCTGTATGGGAACACATGGGGTACAGATGCTAATAGAATAGTGGCTAGCGAATTTTAAGAGGGGACTAAATTTGCTTAAATGAACCTGTTTGTGTAGCGGAAGAAAGTCCTTCAAGAAAATGTATCAAATTTGGTGGGAGAAAAACAACGGTGAGAAATAAAGAAAAAGTAAGGTACAACATCAGTACAATTTGATTTAAAAGAATGAAAAATGTCTTGAAGCAGCAGCAGATTATATTACATTTCTGGTGACTGGAAAAAGTGTCTTAAGCAATATTTAACTCAGGAACATCCAAACCATAAAAAGACAGGAATGCAAACTTAATCTGATTATGGGATGTGGAAATTGTCTACAGTGCATCTGCAGAGGGGATGAAACAATGTTTTCACAGATTGAATGCCGTGTGGATATTTTAATGTAATATCCAGATTGTTTAAGTGTTGAATGTCTCTGGTAGAATGTACAACCACATTTTCCTTCTTCTGCAGATGATTTAACAGCACTATGAATCAGAAAGATACATATTTATTGAAATTATGTGCTTTTTGTTTTACATTTTAGTTTAGAATTTAATTCAAAATGGATTTTAAAGTATAAATTTCAACTTTGAGGATTTACTTTGGCTTGTGGACATGAGAATAACATCATGAATGACCCCTTTACTGTATTAAGCTGTAACAAACTCATCGTGTTTCGCTGTATGGAAGTTCATTAACAACAAAAGTATATAACACAAAATATCATTCACCAAAACACAACAGAGGTAGCTGTTGCATACAACATCCTTACATCTCAGTAACTGTCATATATTATACAGTATATCATAATCACAGATGTATTACAAACAATTACAAGAAAAAAAATTCAATTTAATTTCAATTCAGGTTTATTTATATAGCACCAAATCACAACAACAGTCATCTCAAGACGCTTTATATTGTAAGGTAAAGACAATCCCCTATGAGCAAGCACTTGGTGACAGTGGGAAGGAAAAACTCCCTTTTAACAGGAAGAAACCTCAGGCAGAACCAGGCTCAGGGAGAGGCAGCCATCTGCCATGAACAGTTGGGGGTGAGGGGAGGAAGACAGGACAAAAGGCACACTATGGAGGAGAGCCAGAGATTAATAATAACTCATGATTAAATGCAGAGTGGTGTATAAACACATGGTGAGTG
>VUQS01076773.1:16714-29105 GCA_015108495.1 Heterochromis multidens
AAAAAAAAAAAAAAAAAAAAAAAAAAAAAAAAGAAAAACAGAAAAAAAAAAAAAAAAAAAAAAAAACCAAAATGGAGAAGAAATTATGGAAAAGAGAGAACAAAAAGTATGTAGCATACCAGGTTCTTTACAACAAGCTGCCTGTATCAGCAATGGGCCTTTCTGACTCTTCTTAAGTCAGAGTGAATTAATTAAACCACCTGTGATTTAGGTGCCAACTGCCACTGTGCTGATAGCATCAGTGAACAGGCTGCTTTATGAGCTAAACAAGAACGACACAGATTGACTACATAAGGAAGAGTGAGGGATAAAAGAAAAGAATGAGCTGTTGAGAACCCCATTAATCAGAGTAATGGTTTAAGGGTAATACACATACACACACTAAACATGAGCAGCATACTGATTTCCACTCTGTCTTTATAGTCACAGCCTGTGAACGGGCGATCCCCACCAACCTTCTCTCATTTCTGCCTTCACAGACTGGAAGGTGACACTGTGACAGAGTGAATCCATTCTGGCCTCTCACTCATGACTCTTCATTTCATCCTGTAACAGTCCACAGTCCTGTCACAAAGCTGAAGTTTGGCCGACATTGCAGCTGTTGTAACAGATTTATTTTTCTCTCCTTCTTCCTAGGGCTCTGGTATCACAGTGAGATTTTTCTTTTAGCATTAGGGTTAGGCTTTGTCTCAGTGCAGCTCTTACTCTACATCAGGTCCTCCCAAATGCAGTTTCGTATTTCCCTAAATAGCACTGCAGCTCTACAAAGAGAAATGTCTGGCTAATTAACTCACAATAAGGGGTATCATACAGTGTGCCAATATTACAGCGTGCCTTCTGTGACCTCCAGTCTCTCTCATTTACTCCCGTCTTTGTGTGCTACATGTAATGCCGAGGGACATCCTGTCGCCAAGTGAATAGTGGCTGTTCATCTCGGGGTACAGCTGTGCCCTCACTACCCTCTTTGTATGACCCATATTCTGTCAACAAAATGCTCTGCCAGTTGTTATGTACCCCCTTCCTCTTACATTATCTAACAGCTAAAATATTCAGTCAACTAAATTCTGTTTGGTATTGGCTGAAGGATATACTATACACCGAAAAGTGGCAGATTTTAATTTAAATGTTATTGAATTCTTTGCTGTATTATTACATTTACATTTAAATTATGAAACAGGACAGGCATGCCAACTTTCTTGAATCAGTTTTATAAATAAATTATTTTATTCTTTAGCACCTTCTTCCTGCAAACATGATGAAAGAGTACTAACCCCCAATGGGTGTGTTGAAAAAAATTCACTCTATGGGTTATGGCAATCCACGAAAAGTCTCCCAAACTGTTTCCAAACCAGCTAGGCAAAAAATACACGTGTATAGGACGGATGAAGACTGGAAGTCATGGACCCCCAGTGGAGAATGAATCAGACTGGTGGCCATCGAACAGATGACAACTGATGAAAGTGTTGGATTTTTATCAACTGCCAACACTGCACCTTCAAGACAATGAAAAGTAGGAGGTAGAAGTAAAGTGCTGAAAATAAAGCAATAATGCAGTTTCTCAAACAGAAGAAATAGAAGAAAAGATGGAGTGGCCTCCATGATCACTGGACCTAAAGACAGCTGAGATGGTTTAGGATAAGCTTGACCATAGAGTGAAGGAAGCACGTCCCACAAATGCTCAGCATATATGGGAACTCTTGAAGGCTGCTGGAAAAGCTCCATAAAGTTCATGAAGTTGTCTGAGAGAATGGACAGTTTGCAAGGCTGTTATCAAAGTCAAAGGTGGCTACTTCAAGGAAAATTTAAAACATATGTAGCTTAGTTTACACTTTTTTTGCATCCAAACGTGTCCGATCACTGTGTGTATAATGTATACAACATATACATATAAGACTAAAAATAAAGAAAACTCCCTGAATGAGTGGGTATGTTAAAGTCTTTGTAACATTATATCCACATGATGTACAGTATATTCTGAGGTGACTAATACAATGAAACTTATAATTGTGACATAGTTGTGATAAGACACTTTTGTACATAGATTAAATGACAATATTTAGTCATTAGTCCACAATAAACAGACCATGTTTCTAAATGTTCAAGGTCTTCAGTAGGTGAAAAGCCACGTGGTTCAAGGCTACTAGCCTGGAACCAGTGGGAGAGCATGCTGCCCACTTCTGAGCTGGGGCATTCAGGTTTTGGATACAAAATGTACTGCAAATCATCTCTGCATAACTACCTCCAGCTAGCTGTCATCTTAAGTAGAGCCAGGGGCTGAATGTTGATGAGTTACTGGCCCAGGCATAGTGGCTGTTGAGAAGTCAAGGGGACTCTTCTTCTACCCTGCAGTGGCACACCCAACACACTGGTGCAAGATACAGTAGATTACAGGCTTACCAATAGCTTGTGATTCGTGGCCAGTTGGTGGTGTCATGTGGTAAATCAACTACTCCATATGCATGAAATTGCATATGACTGGTGGGCAGCAGGGGGGAAGTTCACATGTGGATGGCCCTACGTGCCGCACCTTGAGGGGCTCATACGTGCTCCTGCCACCCTGCCAATTCGTGAGAAACGGAGGGGCCACGTGAAGGCTCTGCAGGACAGTTGGCTAGTTGACAGAGAGGCTAGTATGTTGGCAGAGAAGACTTGCTCCAAAGATACTAACCTTTTCAATGCCCTAAGGTAGCAAGCAAGTAAGATGACAAGCACAACTCCTACTACAAAAGTGCCAAACCCTGTTAACACCAACACCAGAGAGGACGACAGTGTCGGGGACCAACTTCCCATCACATTCCTTAAAGGTTCCTATCATATTCCATCTAAGATGTTTGAAGGTAATTTTTGGTCCATTTATGGGGTTGTAAACTCTATAGACAGATTAGATAATTCATTTATTTATTTATTTTTGTGCACAATCTGTAGGCAAGACTTTAAAACCCATAAGACTTTTTGTACAAGAGGCCTTATGATTTCTATTTGTAATCTCTCGTAGACTGAGTATTATTGGCCAATCACATTTGAGCTGGCTTTGATTCGTTGCAGTTAAACAGTCCATGTGGAAAGGAAAGGAGAGACTCCATCGGATGAAATTCAGTCTGAGAAAAATGAAGTTTTTTTATGACCTTTAATTGCAAACAGTGAGTCACACACTGAACATCAAGTCTTGGCATGGATATGGGTTATTGTATTTACTGGGAGGTGATGCATAAATGTTTTTTATGGAAACAACATTTAATAGGGTTAGTAATATTAAAATAGACCATAGCTGGGAAGCTCATGAAATCTTGCAAGGACACTGAAGAAAATAATTTGCTTGAGTCACTTTTAACCTGTCTGGAGCAACAGATCTTATAGATTATATACATTTATGGTCACGCAACTATTAATATGGCATTTTATAAGTGTGAGAGGGAATATAAGGATAACACATCTGGTGAGGAGCCTTTAACCAAGGCAAAGGTAGTTGTTCTAGTATTCAGTTTCAGCAGTAGCAGGGCTATCTGATCTAAAACCAAGGATGTCTGTAAAAAAACACAGAAAGAAGATATAAATTTGGTGCTAGATATGACAGACAGTATTTTTTTTTAACTCTCTAAATAACAGCCTTTCTAGGGTTGCCTTTCGCTGACAGAATTTACCGAAGTTGAAACTAATAAAAATTCATGTGGTCTTCAGGAAGTTGCTTTGAAATCAGCAGCAAAGTGGAAAGTCTGATCACACCCAAGTTTACAGCTTCAATTGTTCAAACTTTTTAGCTGAGCCTAAATTGCAGTCAGGCATCCGGCATCTTTGAGACAAGCTTCAGTTACATGACTCCATCAAAACACAACCAAACACAGGCCTGTTACTGGCAGTACAACAGAGAGCTGGCATTAAATTCTGCAATGGACTTCAACTGACCTGATCGATACCTCCCCTCTTGCAGGAGGAGATGTGATTAGCTTAACATGCGGCAACTCTTCCACTCTCCACTCCTGTCAACACAAGAAAACACTCACAGACACTTACTGTAAACGGACACACACCAGCACATTTCTGTAATCACACACCTGGATGCTTACACACACATACTACCACTTACACCCCTAGAGAAAATTGGACGTTTGAGCTGCGCTCCAAGTAGCAGTCAGTGAAAGTCGTGGTGACTCAGCAGTCACATAACAGTGAGGGAGAGAAGCGACATCGTTTAAGTGAAGGTGGGGACGATGGTGTGTATAAGTAATAAAATCATTACTTTAAAGTGAAGGTGACAGGGATAATCTATGCTGTCTGTCTTTTTGATCATTGTGTATCAGCCTTTTGACTACCTGTCATCAATCTCCATTATGATGCCTGTTTTCTAAGATGTATTATTTACCTCTGGTCCTAAATGAACAACACATGCGTCTTTTATTCACTTTATTATTATGGCTTATTTTATTTTTCTCTCTCCCTTTGTCCCTTCTTCTGCCTCCCCTTCTTTTCATAATTGCCTTCATAATGAGGTCAGAGCATTAGTCCATTATGGGGTCAATTTTAAACTGCTTTTCTAACCCCTTAATAGAACAGACACAGTGCTCTTTAGTCTGTATCTATAATTTAAAAAAAGAAGTATTCATTTTTTTAATTATACTTCTCAACATTTTCTCCCCTGAGAGGAAATTCATTAAATTACATTTATAGTGTATTAATGGACACTTATGGCTGAGTGCTCAGAGTGCAACTCATCTGCTTCCTTTTTGTCCACATGATAACTTGGCTGGGGGTTCAGTCTTCTTGTATTCACACGAACATACACAGACACACACAGACACACACACACACATTCAACCTTCTGTGTTGTTTTAAAGGGAACCTAATAGAAAAAAAACTATGACATGTTGAGGGGGTAGTAGTAAGTGAGATTCATGATGCGTTGAGGACATGAGGTCGTACATCATACTTTGTGCGGCAGGCAACAGAAACTGCCATTATTGGATCAGCACTGCTTCATTAAGCCTCCACACGCCGTTGGACAGAGAGATGGAGGGAGAGATTTGAGAAGGAAAGTGAGGACAAAAGCTGTAAGGGAAAAAGAAGAGGGGGAAGAGACAAGGCAAAAGAAGGAGGCTTATGACACAGTGAAGGAAGGGAGAGCCAAAATAGTTTTAGGCAGAAAGGCAGCAAAGAGGGAGATTGAATGTGGAAAAGAAACAATGAAAAGAAACCTCAACCATCCAAAATATTCTGTAATTTAATACTTTTTTTTTTCCAAGCAGATAATGTTGTCAACATTTCCCCAGAAATTTAAACAATGTGTTCGGTCAGTCAACTATCATTTTTCTGTCATTTTAATCACCTTTACTTTAGCCCTGACAACTTCCATTGCCATTCTATTTGGTTTGGTCAAGATCCAGAACAACTGGCATTAACAGAAAGTAATGCGTCTTGAACTTGACAGCACTTTTTGGCTCAACTGAGATCCATTTATGTAGCATGAAAATCATCAAGTAAAAGAAAAGATCCAAAATTAGAAGGACCACCTTGTGGCCTGCCTAAGACTTGCAACCAGCTCCTACTGACTGAAAAGAAACTAGTGAGTAACAACCACTCAACTAACAGAACCATTCTTTACATCTGCATTATTTTTCTTTTTGTTGTGGGCATTTAGACATGCTATCAGTAATAGCTCTGGCTTTGTCGAAGTAACAGAAGAACTTTAAAAAAAAAAAAAGATTTGGCTTCTAAAAAAGATTAGGCTCTCTTTGATTTGATGTTGATATGACCAAATGAAGGGAAAGCATCAGAAAGAATCTTAGTCTATTTAAATACTTGTCATTAATTAAAAAAATACTGTTCAGAGAACACAGCTCCAATGAGGTGATTTGAGTTTTTCCTATACTGTGTTATTACTTCTGAACCAGAAGCCCCAATTCACAAAGAGATGGTGCTATCTGGTGGTTGTACTGTGAATCGCACTGTGAATCGAGTACTCATTTGCTGGAAATGCAACATGTTGACAACCATTACAGCTGGTGTGATCCAGTGGCAAAATGGATCTCTACTCTCTAGTCAACATCTACTGCTTTGGCTGATTAGAGATGTTTTTTGGGATAACAAAAAATTCACCCATGTGAGAGAAATCTGGGTTCATTTTAAATACTAAAATGCTGACATAAAGTTGCGCAAAGTCTTTATTTAATGAAAGTTTTATTCCAGAAATTCAAGCTATTCCTCACTGTAATTACACAGCTTGTTTGTTAAAAGACTGCAGCCAAGTCACGTTTAGATTCTATCTGCTACTGCATCTCTATCTCAATTAAAATCTTTCCTCTTAATTAGAAATTTCAGTAGGTAGGACAAACCGATCCATCATATATGGAAATAGATAACACAAGATTTTAATGAATACTACAATATAAATGTGATTCATTCATTCAATTCATTACAGTATAGTGAGTTGAAGGCTGGACTAATGTTTTTATGCATAAAATTACACTTATTATATGTGAATACAGAAATCTTTAACTGTACACAGTAAAAACTGTTTATGTTTGTAAATGTGAGTACAGAATACCATGTTAAACTGCTAATGACTTGCTGGTGCTGGTTTGTAGGTTTTTGCCCAGGTGGCTGCTGTGTTTCTTAACACCATCCGTTTTGTGTTAGGAAGGTTTAGTCATCTATGACTGCTGAAACAGAAGAGCTTAAATTAACAAGAATGGGTAAATAAAAGCCAAAGCCTGCAGCTCATTAGCTTTAGGTTAGAAAAAAAATTGCCCTTCTCTTTCAAAGAGAAACAAAATCACCTTACCAGCACATTCAGTTTAATACCGAATATTTACTTTGTTTAGCACAAAAACAAAGACAAAGGAGAATATGTTGCTACCTCTTGACCAAGCAACAACTTCATTTAACGCTTGCTAGCTGCTTGCTGTGCACAGAAATGAGATCTGGTATTGTCATTTAACTTGTTTCCCCTTAAATTACCCAGAACATCCCAACCTTAATGTCAAATTAAATGACACATCTTAAACAAATTCTCCTTTACTTGAGTTCATTTGTAAATTTTTATTACTTTTTTTTATTCATAACAGCAAGAATCAAATATAGCAATGCAGGCCCCGCGAATAAAATGGGTCACGTACTTTTCTCTAACTGCACACATCCATCAATGTTGGCACAGCACACCGCAAGTTATATTAACTACCTCCATGACTTGAATTATTGCATGATTCTGTAGTTAATAAAACCAAGGCAAACACAATCCTGTGAGATCCAGAACATACCACTCCCCACCTCTTTATCATTTTTGATTCCTTCTCATATTTCATTCTGATGATTGGATTTTATGGCTTTAGACTGTTGCAATCAATGGTTTTCTCTACACACGCTTTCCAGACGAGGTGGCTGGTATGTAAACATGACGCATCCTTTCAGGGGGCCTGGAACAGTAAAACAAGCAGAAACAAACTGCAGCAGAAGACAGAATACATCATCTTAGCACTACAAGCAGAGAAAACAAACAACAAACCAAAAAAAGTTCAGTTTACATTATATCATAAATGTAAGCATGCGTGCTTGTAGAAGATGAGAGATGACTAAGATGATCAGGACAAAATTTCAAACTAACTGGTTAATAACCAAACTACAAAGCAGTATTTCAATCTGCAATTATTCTTAAATTCTGACCTGATGTTGAACTACTATCCTGTTTGGTCAGTTTCATCTACTAGAAGCACAGCTTACATAAACATAAAGAACATACTTATAGCTATGGTGTTTGTGTTGCATGTATTTTAACTCTCCAAGTGGTGAAACTTTAGTGAGTATATTCTCAGGAATCTTTTTTAAATAAACCACTATTCTATTTTTATATTTTTTATATATATTTTATTCCATTACATTGATAGAATATTGTATACTGTAAATACATCTTTCTGTGTAAATGTTTTCTTAATCAATATTACTGTGTTGTGATTTTTTTTTTTAAACTGTATATGTATTTCCTTTAACATGCATTCCTCTCTGAGTACAGTAAAGAGACAGGACGTGTTGTGATTGGTTGGGCCTGGGCGGGCGTGGCCATGACACACACCTGTCAGTACAGGCAGGTTGGGGGACCAGACAAACCCAGTCAGGCCCTTACACTGGAGGGTAGTGGACGCCTCCTCCTGAAGGTTACCTGGCAAACTACAAGCTGCTGACAAAAAAGAAGAGCAACACTTGGCCTTTTCTGAAACGGGTAGGAGAGTGAGAACTCAGTGCCCTTTTGATGCAAGCAATTTTGTTCAGCCTTTCATAAGATTTTTTTTTTTGTTATCCTAGCAAAATTCCTTGTCTTTATAGACATTATTTTTTTATTCAAAATAAGATCTCAATATACATGATTCTCTCTTTTTTGACTATGTACAGAAGTGCAAAAAAGTCAAACTTTATCACCTTTATCACCTCAAGATTCCCCACACCACCTTTGTTGTTTGCAGTTGGCTGAGCAAGAAATGAGTGTTCAGACTCAGTTCCCTACTCACCACGTTCACCTGACCCCGCCAGCAACGCCCCAAAAGTGATCAAATATGCAGCTTGTTTTCCAACATGGCCCAATTTCCAGGGAGAGTAAAAACATTAAAACAATAGTTACTATTTGAAATGGATACAGTAGAAAATAACATCTTTACTCTAAACATCTAAGAACTAGATTTTTATAATAGTCTTTTTTTTTCTTATATGACTAGTTACAAACCTTACAATCATTAAAATATTACTCGTTTATTGGCGACGGTTGCCACAATGACAACTTCAGCCTCTCTGTTCTATTATTTCATTACTGTTAGATACTCATATAAAACATCTTTGTTCAAAGAAGACAAAAAAGACTAGCGAAATGAACAATATGCATACAGTTCAACAATATGCATAACGTAGAAAATATTGAGTTTACAATCATATTAAAATTAACATTACATGGAATTTCAGGGAACTGTGCATGAGGAACACACAAACACACACACCGTACCTTATATTCATTATAAGAAAGATAAATATAATAAGCCAAACTGAAAATCAGAACTAATATCAAAAAATCATCCAAACAAAATAAAACAAAACACTCATCATTGTCTAAGAAAGAAAACCACAAGAGAGTTAAGAAAAAGCTGACAAAAAAGTGACAATTACATAGTGCTCTCTGTGTGTTAGTATGGCGTGGATTAGGCAACTGGATGGTTCAAAATGGCATGTTGCATTGTGCTGACCCGATAATACATTCTAAGGCTTTGGATGAGTTATACAATCGTTTATATTCTTGCCACTTTCCCTGTACTATCCACCAATTAAATATGCCTGAAAAACACCCAGAATACAACAAAAAAGAGTTCTAGAGATCTACTCCAAACACTCGATCCTTCTTTGGGCTACATATTTTTAAAAATTTAGCCCCACGAGTCTATCCACAACACCTAACAACAGTGACACAAAAAGACTTTGGCTGACTATCTGAAAAACAGTTCTCAGGTAGATGTAAAAACAAATACTCTTAAATATGTCTGACTTTATATACACTACACTGAATTTACTTTAACCTGTCTTACAATATGAATAACGATACCAATGAAAAACAAATCAGGTCATACAGGTCACATATTCATCACCAGTTGCACTGTAGATTTTAACTTCTGTCTCACAGCAGTGTGGACATCACCTGATCACCCTGTGGTTTTATCATAACATCTTCATCACTGAGAGAGCTTCTTTGGTCTCTCACCCAGGCTGAGATCTCACAGTCAACTCATCTGACTTTCAGAGTCATCAGACTTAATGGCCATGGAGAGATCTGAGTACAAATCAAGTCATTTTATGTCTAAACAGCTGACATCAACAACAAAGTAGAAGAAAATCAAATTAAAAGCTATTCATTCAGTAGAAGATTTATGTAAAGCAGACAATCTGGGGAAGGTAATCTAATCAGCAATGGTGCAATTAGGAATCACAGACGATGACAGGTTATGACATTGGACACTACATGCTGTCCAAATGAGAAAATAGACGTATTAAAGGGAGTTGTTGAGTTGCAACACTTTGTAACACTGCTTAAATACCATTCATGTAGTTTGAGATGTATGGCACTTTACAGGGATGCCTGCAACATTAAAGACATGTGCTTAAGAGATAGAAAGGTAGGCTACAAAGGTTTGAAAGACACCTCACAGACATTCAGTTGCTATTTTGCCTCTGAGTGCACTGATGTAATTTCCCTTATATTTGGTTTAACAAAATAAAATCATTAACAAAATCATTGTGCATGCATATGTGATTCAGTCAGATTATTTGTTTCTTTTTCCTCAAACGAAATACAAGGTGCACCTTTGTGTAAACAAATGAACACATTAAGGTCAAAGACCAACAACCAATGAAAAAACGCGCACAACATAAGTCATGATTATGACTCAACAGACGTACCGATTCAGTCAACTTCTTCAGTGACTCACACATTTACCTTATGTTAACATTCAAACTGTGTCTGGTGAATAAAGGTTAGTTGCCTTTACAGAACGAAAGGCAGTCTTTGATGCAATGTTGTTCTTTTCTCTTGTTGTGTAATAGAGTGCATGAAGTACACATGAAAACGCTTCTAACAAACTGTGCCTCCTATGTTAACATGCAGATTTATTCCAAACCAGTCCAGATTTGGTTTTCCATTTCGCTCCTGATGTTACGGGCATGAAGGGTGACTGCTAATCTTGGACTTGACACCAGCACGCTCCAGTTCCATCTGGAAAGAAGTGCATCAAATACAGGAGATCAGATGTGGGGAGGAAACAAAATGCTGTATCAAAGCTCATGAGTTTCTTATTTACTTAAAATCAGAGTTCAATCAGACAACAACATTGATAATAGAAAATTCTGGCGCAAAATTTATATTTAAATTTTTTTAAAATAAAAAAATCTTTGCTTCCCACAGTATCTGTGTATTATAAACAGTGCTGTGCAAAAGTCTTAAGCCATGCCCTCGTTTCTTTATATATATATATATAGATATATATATATGTGTATATATATATAAATGGGAAATAGGTGCAGCAATTTTTTGAAATGTGCAAACATAAGAACAGTATAAATAACAATATACAAGACAAAAAAGGAGTTTGTACAATTCTACCGAGCTTGAAAGTCAATATTTGCTAAGACCACCTTTATTCTTCAACACGGCCTGAACTCTCTTAGCCAAGCTTTCTTGTAATTTATTTAAATAGTCTTCAGGAATAGTTCTCCAAGATTCTTGAAGGACATTCAAAGCTCTTCTTTGGATGTTGCTTGCCTTCTGTGTCATTCTCTGTCAAGAATATCCAACACTGCTTCAATATTGTTGAGGTCCAGTATCTGGGGAGGCCAATTCATGACTGATAGTGCTCCATTGTGTGTTTTTCTATCCAGGTATGTTTTACTGCATTGGCAGTGTGTTTGGGACCACTGTCATTTGGAAAAATGCAGGCATTGCCAATCAGACACCTTCCAAATGGTATTAAATGGTGGGTCAAAATCTGACAGTACTTTTCTGCATTTATAATGCCGTCAATTTTGATAAGATTCCCAACATCACTGGCTGAAATGAAGCCCCAAACTATGACAGACCCCCACCGTGTTTTACAGATGGCTATAGACACTCACTGCTGTACCTCTCTCCTGACCTCCTTCTGATTGAACCAAATGATTTGAACCAAAAATTTCAAATTTGCACTAATCCATAAGACCAAGGGCGTGTCTAGAAGGGGGGCATGGGATGGCACCACATTGGCCCACTCTGGTGACACCCCACATTGTACTAGAGTAGCGTTAATCTTACAATCGCCAGCACCATTAGATGAGAGCACGGATAGGACCAGTAGGAACGTAACCCAGTACATTTATAAAAGACTTGTATTCTAGAACATGTGCTTCAACTGGTAGCAGCAAAGTCTGGTAGCTCTGATCTTTACTCAATTTTTACTTTATTTTTGTTGTATTTTTATTGATGTTTTTTGTCAAGTACTGATGGATACTTCTGTGGGGAAAAGAGTTTACTCAAGAGAAGAGCTTTTTTTCATTGAAACAGAGCAAATCTGGAAGATACCACCCTATTCCAGTATTACATCAGTACTGGAAGACTCCTCTCTCTTCGTTGTAAAATGGAGAGATACAGAAAATCATTTGCACCCACAGCCATCAGGCTTTACAATTCTCATATAAATAGCAGATGAGCTGTCAGACAAATGAATTTCCCTCTTGGATCAATAAAGTTATTCGTATTCGTATTCGTATTCGTATTCCAGCTGAGATAAAGAGGTGTTTTCGTGGTTGCCATGCTGGTGCAACGGTGAAGGCTTGGAAGTGGAGATATAAGCCCTTTCTGCCACAGTCATCATGGGAAATGTCAACTCTCTTTCTAACAAAA
>VUQS01076774.1:5948-25117 GCA_015108495.1 Heterochromis multidens
TGAGTTAAAGGACATCAAAAAAATGATAAAAGCTCCTCTACAATAAGGTCTTAGTGTGAAGCCCCCAGCACCACAGCACCACAGCAACCAGCAAACCAACCGCAAAAACAGTAGGAAAGCCAGCGGAGTTCTCACTGCGGGCACACATACCACCTTCCCCTTGTATTATAGGCCATACAAACAAACAGTAATCTATGTAAATGCATGGATGACGGAATTCACTGTTAGGAGTCACTCTTTATTTGAACATAATGGTTTGTGTAATGACTAGATTAGCCTCCCAAGAGAACTCTTATTTACAGTGTTTAGGAGTGAATGAAGGACTCGGCATTGCTAAGGTAATTATCAATATGGACTTAGCTAACTACATGCTAATGGCAGCTAAAGACCACATCTGAAAGCTTGCTGACTCACACACACACATATGTACTAATTTATTTATTTATGTCTTAGCCAAGCATGACATTTATTATTTTTCTTAGTACAGGCTGACACACTGTGAAATGCTATAATTTAGCATGTGAGGTAAATATACACTTCATGTATTAGGCAAATATTTAAATATTCTTTTCACTTGTTGAAAACATAAACTGTATATTAAAGATGGGCATGGCCAATGTTGGCCACTGTTATATGAGGTCCTGAAAGCACTGATTTCAATATTGTGGGTTTTTGTTTTAAATTATTTATTTATTTATTAGACCAAAAGTAACTATATTTGGATGAGAGGGTGGAGTGCTAAATTATCATTATGAATTCATAGACTGCGGGTGCAGAAACAGAAACAGATACCTGCTAATTTGTGCTAAGTAACTGATAAAATACTTCAATTTTACTCACCAAAACTGGAGCACAAGGGTCTGTCTGTAACCACACAGAAAGCCATGTAATTTAAAGGATAACTGAATGCTTCAAAAGAATCCAACATCACAAAAAGTCCAGTTTGGTGTCTCAAATTAGCCAAGCAAGCTGCTAGCAGCAGCCAGCCTGTGTCTGCATCCACCTGTCAGTCAAAGTGGATATGCCCCTATTAATGGAGGACTTTGCACTAAGAAACTCTTACCATGGTTCTCACTATCATTTTGACTACAGATATACTGGCATCCATGTCACTTGGATTACCTCTGATAGGGACAAAAAGTGGCTACAATGTTATTATTTGTAGGAGAATTGTGGATGTTTATCGTGAAGATGCCATGATCACCAGAACCGAGCCAATTCCCACGGTATGTGAGTTGGGTGTTCTGGTTTGACTTGAGTTGCGCATCTGAGAAACAGGTGTACACTTTTAATGCAAAACACAGCAATTTGGTGGTAAAGATTAAGAAATATCTGAGACTGGGTAGCTGTCCAGGGTGTACCCCACCTTTCACCCTATGGCAGCTGGGATAGGCTAAGAAAATAGACAAATGCATATATATATGGATGTCAACAAGAGGAGGACTGCATTGTCAGTCAGTTTTTACATTGCTCCATGCCTATGGGAATCAGTGTTAGTATGCAGAAGAGTGGCTTTTTACAATGCCATATGGCAGGCAGGCATTGTATTAAGATAGACTTGAAAAAAGTCCAAGCTTTAAGTCTTAAGTTGATGCTTTATTCCTGACAGCGTTCTTAAACCAGGTACCATATATAGTGCATATGACATTGAATCTAATGATGCACACTTGTGTGTCTTATTTAACACGGAAATAGTAGTAATAGTCTAAGTGTCAGTTGTAAACCTCTATTTAACCTGACATTCTTCCCACTTTGAGGACCTGTCAAAGTATCTCACTACCTGGATAACTCTGGACTTAGAGTTAAGCCTAAACCACACAAACACACAAAATGTCCATGATTGTGTGTGCGTACACACCCAACCGCCCACCCATCTCTTACAGTAGACAAATGCATATATGAATGGCGGGTGTTTTAAATGAAAACGCTGGACCACCCAGGACTTCCAGTATCGCCCTGCCGACCTCCGAGGCTGACGGATGGAGGCTATTCACATCAAGCCTTTAACACCTTCAGATCCCCCTCCACACCACCGCACTCAATAGTCAATACAAGCCTTGCACAATCCCCTAAGACAAATGGGCAGACTTCAAACACATACATACACAACCTCCGAAAGACAGAGTGGGAGGGCGGCTGAGAGAGAGGAGAAAGACGGTCGGTGGGTTTTACCAGTGAGAGACAGAGAGACCTAACTTCAGCTCTCTCTCTTTCCCTCCCTCCCTCCCCCCTCTCCCTTTTCAAAACAAATGCACAATCCTCGTCTAGAGAGAAATCAGTGTTAGGGCGATGGCTCCATTTACTCCTGCGGGGGTTCATTTGGGTCCTTTCAGGCCCTGTGTGTGTGTGCATCCTTGTATGTGTAAGTGTGTGTGTGTGTAGGAGGGGGTGCAGGGAATGAAAGGCGTGGGGCGCTGTCAAATAGCCCCCCGCTCTTAATGGCCCAGCTGCATCATTACCTAGCACACACACTGGGCCCAAATAGACTGAGGGAGTAGGAGGAGGAGGAGGAGGAGGATAGACAAGTCTATCAAACTAAGTATGAAGAGAGGAGGGTGGGGGCTCATCATTACCTAGCATACACCATGGAGTTGAAGAAACCGAAAGAAAAAGCAGGGGGTAGGGAGGGGTCAGACAGGCAGCTAAATTCAGTACAAAAGCATGTTAGTGAACTACACACTTATGGTGACATTCACACACAAACTCAGGGCCTCCAGGGAAGTTTTACAGCGGCTCCTTGTCTTGAACAGTGATGTAAGGTCCCTGTCGCTGTCAGGTATGTGTGTGTGTGGGCAAAGCAGTAGGTGAATGACTACAGATCTCCCTAGCAGAGTGCAGGACAATGTGTGGGGGAGTGACAAAAGGACTGCATAGTGACACATGAAACATATATTTTGAAAGAGTGGCTGGGATACAGAAAAAAAGCCCTTTTTTTCCTTTCTATCTTTTTCCTGTCATCATCACCTACATGAGCTGCATCTCCCTATACTTGACACTGATTGGTTTGTAGTCGGGCATGCATCTCACATTGGCATGTTAGTCTTTTATTGCTATTTGACTAATTTGAGAAAAATGAATGAATAGATTAATTTCATTGCCACTTTATGTACAGTTTGTATTCAGCTAGTGCAGCTTCTTTATTTTCAGGTGGCATTGCTTTTCTGTCTTCTCACATCCTCTCTCTCATCTTCTGACAAAATGCCTGGAATGTGCTAGCATTTGTATGTTTTTTTTTTTTCATTTGAATTTTTATTGAATTGTTGGACTACATTTCAATTAAAAACTTGATCTCCTCCTCCCCCACCTTCAAAAGAATGATGTCACACTAGAAAACTGGAAACTGGACAATAGTTAAGTTTGATCCAGACTGAGACTGTGTCTTTTAGTCAGACTTTTAGTCAGTTTCAATAATTATGGTTCTACCTGAAAAGTCTGAGATACTGGCCCCCCCAAAAAAGTGGAATTGAAAGCACACGTTTATGTTCTCTGGGTCTCTGAGTCCTACCAACTTTGATGATCTCTAGACATTACTGTATTAGAATACGTGTGTGAATGAGAGGGAGACAGGTGTAGCAGTAAAGCTGCAAAAAGCAGAGGTAGTGAAGGTAGATGAGTTTAAATACCTGGGGTCAACCATCCAAAGCAACGGACAGTGCACAAGAGAGGTGAAGAAGAGAGGGCAGGCAGAGTGGAGTGGGTAGAGACAAATGTCAGAGGTGATTTATGAAAGAAGGATAGCAGCAGGAGTGAAAGGGAAGTTTACAAGATGGTAGTGAGACCTGCTATGATGTCTGGTTTGGAGTGGCTCTGACAAAAAGACAAGAGGCGGCGCTGGAGGTGGCAGAGTTGAAGATGTTAAGATTTTCATTGGAAGTGACCAGGAGGGACAGGATTAGAAATGAGTACATCAGAGGGACAGCTCAGGTTAAGTGTTTTGGAAACAAAGTTAGAGAGACAAGTCTGAGATGGTTACATGTACATGTGCAGAGGAGAGATAGTGAATATACTGGACAAATGATGTTAAAGATGGAGCTGCCAGGCAGGAGGAAAAGAGGAAGACTGCAGAAAAGCAAAATCTTAGCATGCTTTCATGCTAAACTAAGATATGGGAGCAGATAAGCACTTCATGCTGTGGTTCTCAAATGGTGATCTGAGATATACTAGTGCACTGTGAGGCAAATCCAGTTGTGTTTTGGGATTTTGTACAATCATTACATGATTACTACAATGTACAACTGCACAAAGATGTATTAAGTAATAATTGATTGTATCAGTGCTGTGGACATGCTCATTTCCCCCTTAAAGAATCCTTGTCGAAGTCTGAACTAAGCATCCCTCCTGAGAGAGGATGTAACAAATGTCTGTAACAAAGGCTGACAAGTCAATGAAGGCAAAATATAGTGGAGCACATGTTACACTAGGTCCATGTACTGCACATGGGCTGTCAAAAGTGTGCTAGTCTGTAAAGAAAAAGCGATAATGCGGTAAACAAAGTACCGTAACTGTACATGTTAGTATCACAGCACCATTATGTCTAAGTGAAACTTTACTGAGCTGCTAGCATGGCTCGAAACTCACTTCTCAGCAGATGAGGCAATGATCATTTAACAAAATAAAACATTCTTGCTTCTGAGTCTCATCTTAAAGCTAATTAATTATCTAATTAATTACAAATGTTTGTCTGTTTTTTCATCTGAGTTTCTCATTTTATCAGACAAAATGCTCTCACTCACTACTTGTTTTTTTGTCCGCTATCAATCCAGGGTCAACTTAACACTTCCTGATCAAATTTTTCCCATTAAAAGCATTACATAAGCTGCCTAATCCAGCGCAGTTAAACATGTTGCACAACTCTCTTCTTTCTTTATGTCGTGTGCAACCATTACAATTGTTCAAGTGGAATACAAATCATCATTAATACAAGACATCCAAAAAAAAAGTACTCCTCCAGGTATTAGAAAATACAATACTTTATCTTACAAGATAAACATTAAAAACATTTTCAAAAATCTTTTCATGATATATAACGTGCACCTTAATTCAAATGGGTGGAACTCTATTTTTTTTATACAAATAAATTCTCATTCAATCACCTTTTCCAAAACTTTTCCATTTCTTAAGCTCCATTAATAATCCTCACTAATTCTCCATAAGTTCAATCAACCTCAACACACATTTAATTAAAAATCACATTATCTGTTAAAAGTAGCTGCTTTGCTGCTCCTCATCATATCACACGATCTTCCAAATGAAACTTGTAGTGAGACAGTTTTCATAATTACAGTTTCCAAGGTCAAGAATAACCTTTGAACCCTATGCTCATAGGCTAACAAATATGAGATTTATCCTAAGTGAGCAGAGGAAACTGAACATCTACATTTCACAATTTAATCGTGATTAAATAACTGACAACACCAGAATGGCTACTAAACGGATTCTAAGATAGTCGTCTCAACTCTTTTTTTCCGAGCCCATCTACAGAGGATGAAAAGGGTGAAAAGAGGGTGAAAAATGTTGATGTACAGTCCGTTTCAGCATGAAGATAAAGGGGAAAACTCAACAGTTTATGGAATCTTGCTGCTTCAAAAGAAATGTAAAGGAAACATCAGTTCAGGGCACTTAAAAAAAAAACTGTCAGGAGAGAGCAGAGCCGGGCCCAAAATTGTATTAAATTGCTCATTCCAGATAATCAATATTCACTCCACATAGTAATGTAAATCACACTGCCACCTACTTTTCATTCACTCACAAAATGTTGTCAATATTAAACAAATGTGCTTATTTCATTTAAAGCTATAAAGCTAATTGGCTCAGATGTGACATTTATGAACTGGTTTCAAAATTAAAACATATATTTGTAATATATCTTGGCATTTTAAGGAAACATATTTTAATTCAACTTCTGCTGTTTTCAGTGAGCTGCACCAAGTATTCAGTTTACAGTAACTACATCATAAGACAGAAAGTGAATACCAACATTTTGACTAACTTTTGCCTGGCCAGCAAGCACTTTTGTTAAGTGTACAATGAAAAAACACTCAGCCATTCAGTTTTCTTGCTTCTCAAAGTAAATGGCTTGCTGAGCTACATTCAGCAAGCCATTCATTCATTCATTTGAATAGTTTCATAAATATCTGATACAATATACCTTTTGAAACATGTTAGTTTCAACAGTACGGCACAACTTTTACTTTGAAGCGAATGTTCTCAGTTTCCAATTTATGTTGAAATTTTTCAAATTTCGCTACTGCTTGGTGGTTAGTCTGCAAATGTTTGCAGACAGGTCAGTGCCTTCCATGCAAATTCTAGGTGACTGCGGCAATGTGATAGCAACTGCAAGGAGGTTTGCAAGATTTGCTTCCCGGCTCCTCTAGCCTGCATGACGAAGTATCCTTGGGCAAGATACTGAACCTCAAGTTGCCCCCATGCATTGTGCAAATGTTTAGACAAGGTGCTTAGGTACAGAAAAAAGCATTTGTATGAATGTGTGTGATTATAGTAAAAAGCACTTTGAGTCTCAGTTAGAGTAGTATAAAGATATACAGTATATAAGTACTAATCCATTTAAGTGACTTGAACTAGTAGAGGTTAAGCCTAGCAGATACCTACAGGCTACAGCCCCCTGTGTCAGGACACCTTGTCAATCAAAGAAGCCACCTCCCCAATTTTAAGCCTTAAGTGTATCCAATAGGATGATTAATAGACATAAAGTCATTATTTAATGTTGTAAAGTTGGGCATTTTAACACTGGAGTCTATGGGGACTCACTCACTACTTGGAGTGAGCCTCATGTGGCCATTATAGGAATTTTTGGCACCTTCATGTTCGCTTCATTTTTTTCAGCCGTCAAGGTTGCCTCTTAATGTGAAAAACTGCAGCAGACAGTGAACAGACTTTCTGGGCAGTCTGTATATTTTATTTAATTACTTGCAGTACAAACATACGTTCTCGTACATAATCCAGTACATAGTGAAATACTGAAAAACAGCACTCTGCTCAGGAACACAGATTAAACCAATTACAGTGTTAACAATGCTTTTTTGAGGTTAATATTTCTGAAAGTGCAAAACCAGAAAATACTACAGTAGTGTTGAACTTGGCACCAGTGCTGGAGCAGAAATTAAAAATACATCATTGTGTGGTGAATGGAATGTTATGACTAATAAGACAGTAGCTTGTTCATCACCTCTTCTCTGGCGGGAATGTCAATAGCGCCTGACACCTACGAGCTCCGCCACACTCCCGCTCTGCATCCTATTTTAAACACACAGCACTTCCAAGAATCCCCACTCCTCTCTCCATTTCCATCATACTTTCTCTCACTCTCTTTCCATCATCTCCATCCATCCATCTCTTGTCGAAGCCTCTCAGCGGGGCTCGGGCTGTTGTGTGCGAGGCATACTTGGGCTGTGGCGTCAGTTTGGAAATGAGGCTCGTTTGCATTTAAACACTCTGCTCTCTGGGCACTTGGTAAACTTGATGAGAGGAGGATGAGGGGAGCGGAGAGGAGGAGGAGGAGGAGGAGGGAGGAGAACAAGGGGAAGTAAAGAGAGTGAGCGAGAGAGTGAGAGAAGGGGAGAGCAAAGGGAGTAATTGCAACACTGAGAGAGGAGCTGAAGAGAGAGACGGGAGTGAAGGAGGGAGTGTGTGGAGAACACTGGCTAATATAAATTCATTATGTAAATCCGCAGCTCAAACAAATTGACAGGCGGGTATTACACCCGAGAGGAGCTGAATCAAGAGCATGAAAGCATTAGCTCCACTCACCCTTGACCTCCAACCTCGACCTGTTCACCGGAGTGTGCCTGTTATGCATACTAATGACTCAGGAGGGGCCGGCCGAACAGAAACATTGCAACACGTTTTGTTTTCTTACAGTGGTAGCAGGAGACAAAATTCTCCATCCTACATCTGCGCTGGAATGTAAACTATGCCGAAAGGAAAACACCGGAGAGGAGTGTTTTCTCACTGAAGCAGACCCACATAACAGATACACACCCCAGCAGCAGCCGTCGCTGGAGACTCCTCTTTCTTCCGATATCTGAAAAAGAATATTTGAATTCCCAAACCTAGAAGCAAAAAAAAACACAATCCGCACTCCAGCAAGCCTGCAGGAGAAAGAGGAGTGAGAAGCTCTGAGGCTTCTGAAAGAGTTTAAGAGTTGCACCGTGCCACATTCTTCCCTTATTTGTACCACTGGGTAACAGTTTCACCTTCACCTTTTTTTCCTTTTCTTTTTTTTAATTTTCAGAACTCTTCATACCCGTGTTAATCGGTTAAAGACGTATTCTGACAACCCACAGCTGTAGATAAAAAAGCTAAAGGAAGGGGAAGGGCAAGGCTTGGCTCCAGTGTGGCTGCAGCGGCTGGAGATGTCATCCAATCAAAAAGCAACACTGCGTGAGCCGTGGGGATGAAGAAAAACAACATAAAAACAACCCCCTGCCACCACCCGGCACCAATCTGTTGATGATTTCTGGAGTTCGTGACATGAAAAATGACACACAGCTCATTGTTTGCTGGTCATTATTCATGTTTGTATTCAAAGCTTTAAAAACAGCATGACATTATGAGGGACGGTGCATTATTTATACATTAATTATGAATAAGGGCAACAAAAAAAGTTTATCTGGATGTAAATTGAAAAGTTTAGATCTGGGATAAGCCCTGAAGGGGATTCCAGTGATTACAGCTTTTATTAAGAGTTGAATATTTAAAAGGAATGGTTTAAAAAAAGAAAAATGAAGCATGAGAGGCTGAGATGTACATATTGTTTTGTCCCTAGTATGGCCCAAGCTCTAAAAATCACTGTATCCTCTAATATCCATAATGCAGCTCAGTAGCAATGACTGTCTTTGCCATTTAAACACCAACATCATTTGAACTCCATGTTCCAAGTTTTTAGCACAATCTGACCCCACTTGATCAGACTTTACAAAGCTCCCTTGAGAGGACAATATACGACTGTTTTCACAAGCTTCTCAGCACTCCTCACGACAAGAAAGTTCCCCTTTAATGCTTTTTTTAATTCAGAAAACAACTTAAAACCTATGAAACACCCTCCAGCGGCCTCAACAATGAATGACATTCAAGCAACATGAGGCAATTTTTTTCCTTCATTGGCATTTTGGAGATATTTTGAAGTGCACTCAATTTACTCTACACTCCACCACCCTCCAACACTGACCAGTCTCTCAAAGTAAAATAAATCAAGCGCATCTCCTATGTTAAAGCCTCATGAATTTCCAAAAAGGATTGAACAATCACTTCAGGCCCCTCTCTGACTCGAAAGGCGGTTCAGCTTTGGAGCTGACCATATGGAAGGGCAGGAGTTTGAGCTGTCACTGTTAAGCGGCGGTGTGGCGAGGGACAACGGCAGCCCAGGTTCTAAGGATCTGCAGCTGCTGTCATCGTCGACTGGGCCGGCAGACTTAGAGCCAGGCGCCACTCGTGTCTAACCTGAGCACGGCCGGAAAAAAAAACATTAAACAGGCTACAAAGACTGCCGCCGGGCTTAGGAAAGGAGGGTGAGAGACAAAGAAAGACAGCAGAAACTCAGATGAAAGCAGCAGCTACAGAAAGTAAATGTGAGAAAGATAAAAGAAAGGAAGAGGGAGGTCCTGATGAATGTGTTTATCCAGTGCTTTCCCAAGTGTTTCTCATGTTGTGTCTGCTCTGAGTAAATCCTTGAACCACACAGAAAAGCGGGCTGCTCCACAGAGAGCCCGAGGACAACAAGTGGACGGCTTCACTAATCTGAATCTTAATGAGCTGGAAATCCCTCCCATCTCTCCTTCTCTTTCCTCTCTGTGTCTCACACACACGCACATGTCCATTCAATATATTCCTTTTAGGAATAACATAGTAAAACTGAAGATGACACATACAGTCCTCCAGCGCATTCGTGCTAATCACATGCAGACCTAATTAATCATCAGTTCATCTGAATACTATCGCAGCTCTGTGCCCAAACGACTGATCGTCTGCCATCGCATGTAATCACACACAATACAACAGGTGTGTGAATAAATGGGGGACCTTGGGTGGCACTGCACCCATCCTTAAATTTCACTGGCCTCCCTTGATCCTTCCACAAAATTGTGGTGTCATATAGATGCAACCACATGGGGGAAATTACAGGGGGAGGACAAGGGGGTCTGGGTGTTTATGGGGAAAACAGAGTTGCTCTCCTCAATAAATATAAAAGTAATGTAAGAAAGTAAGTTCTATAATGTTGATTAATGTGCACTGAAAGTTCTTAACTGCTTGCTAATTATAGATGAAAAACAATGAAGTTTTGAAAAACTGACTTCTCTCATATGACACATGCTGCATTTACTTTGAAAAGAAGAAACTGCATTTGTTTTAGCTACTTGTGGTTAAATCTTGTGCTCCACTGCAGCCAGGATATTGTTACAGGGCGGCTATGTTTCCTCGTTGGGTATGGTACTTATTTCTGATAAAAGTTTTTGATTTCCCTTTGCCCTCATTGACTGGTTCTTGGCAGGATTTTCAAAACTCCTGAAAACATCCCTGTAATACATTAACTCCTTACCCCTTAAAAGCCTACTAGGAGTAACCATTGAAGCTCTTCTCTGACCTGAGCGGTTTTTGTCATATTTCAGGCCTGCTTATAGAACAAAATGACTGAGTTTGCATCAGAAGTTAGTGAGGGTGGTCTCTGCCTATGCAGCTACTCCTGGAAAAACCTGGAAGCTATTCTAATGGTCATATTGAAATATACTGAGGTGTCAAAGCTCGTCATTAAGGGTACAGGGGAGGTCAAAACAGTTAAAGCCAGAAACCCGACCTGTGAAACAACATCTGCAAATAAACCCATAGAACAGAATGTGCTGGATGTAAGTCCAAAAATATAAAGCAAGGTAGCAGTTGGTATGGTAGCAGTTCAAACTAGAAAAAAAACAAAAAAACAGTAAAGGCTTTTTTATGTATGTAGGTCAAAATCAGGTCAGTCAGCCAATCCCAAACGTGTCACAGAACCGTCTCCTGGCAGCACAGCAGCCCCCTGCTGTTATATACACTAGCAGATGTTATGTTGAGATCTGTGGCGAATTAACAACAATGCATTTGCTATTGAAACCCATCAGCTGTCAGCTGTCACCGCTCTAAAACTCTAAACATGTCAGATTGATCAGCACAGCATTGATCACAGAGAATGACAAATGTTTGCTGTCTTCATTAGTAACGCGCTAACAGTGTGAGATGTTTCAGTGCAAAACCATCCACAGCTTCAGGGATCCTGCAACACAATCAAAGGAATGCCGGCCACTGAGAGGGTGCTCTCCTGATCAGCCTCAAGAATTGACCGCTCTCTTACACTGCATAGTGAAAAGAATTCAAATATTGACTGCAGGGCCTAGTGACATACCCTCTATGTGGGCAGATAACATTAGATGATTGATATTATATTCAGCTACATTAGAATGTGAAGGAAAAATGACAACCTACATTTGACGCCTTTTTGTTAATTGGACTACATTTGTTTCACAAACACTTGGACTAGGAATGGGTATCCTTAAAATTTTAATGGTACTACTCTTAGCAATATTGCTTATCTGTCCCGTACCTTTTGGAGAAAGAAAAAAAAAGAAAGAAAGAAATTCAAATTAAGAACATAATTAACATTGCTTTATTCTTTTCATATACATTGACTTTAAACATCAGCAGCAATTTGCAACACTATTATGACTAAAGGTTCTTTTGGTTGCTTCCTTATTCCCAACGGATCACCACAGTGGATGGATCTGCATGTTTTGATTTTTTACACTGGATGCCCTTCCGGAAGCAACCCTCCCATTTATCCAGGCTTGGTACTGACACTACGAATAGACTAGCTCATGACCCCCTTAAGCTGAGTTTGGGTCTCCTCCTGGTCTCAAACCGGGGATCTTTTGTGTGTAAGGCAAATCCATACAAATTGGTATGGATTTTATTGGTGTTTCATGAGCGTGATATAGATGGGGATGCGAAGGGGTTTACATGCGTGTCACTTTGCTGACAGCTCTTCTCTTTCATTCTTCACTTCTAGGTAAAAATACTTTTTTTGGCAGGACTTTTTCTGGCAACATTTACTGTGCTGTCACATCAGTTTGTCTAAAGCCTCCAAATCACTGAGTGATCAGAAACTGAAATTCAGAATTTCTGAATGAGAGTTCAGATGATGTTTTGACCATCTCGGACTGAGTTTAAGAATGCACGTACCCATAACACTCAACTTGCTAATAATTACTTTAATTTATTAACCCACGACTGTATTTTATATAACTGATGATTTCGATAGAGTGGTGTGATGGTTAGCACTGTTGCCTCACAGCAAGAAGGTCCTGGGTTTGAATCCACTGGCAAGCTGGGGCCTTTCTGTGTGGAGTTTGCATGTTCTCCCTGTGTCTGTGCAGGTTCTCTCCGCATACTCTAGCTTCTTCCCACAGTCCAAAGACATGCATGGGGTTAGGTTAATCTGTGATTCTTTGTGACTGATTTAAGGGGAGATACTACAAGTGAATAGAGTCAAAATTGTTAACCAATAGAAGTTTAAGGCTTGGATGTGCTAATGAATTTCAGATATACTACTACTGTCTTTTACTGTTTAGTACTGTCTGCATGTTCTCAATTCATACTGAATTACTTCACCATATTCAATTCTGGCCTAACACAGTGCCAGTGGAGGCAATACAAAATAAGTCATCCCTGTAGAATCTAGACACTGGAGACAGGTTAAGACCACTTATATAGCAATCTGTATTTAGACTCAAACATACACACACATTTCTGAGGCATGTCTGTGGGCTGGAGGTCACCACAGCAATGATCAGCTCACAATCCATCCCTCCACAATCAATGCTTAAAACCCAACGGCCCCATTCAATTAGCAGCATCCTGCAGCTACATTCACTTGCTGCCTAATTGACCTCTGAGTCGCAGTGGAGAGCAAGTCCTGGCATTGAAAACAGCTGCACAGAGAGAGACTCTGCCAATGTTGACACGATAATTACACAGCAAGTCACCCAACATGGGCTTTGGGGTCAAAAGTGGGTGAAAAGGAAGATAAGATGGCAAACGAAGGAGGCAGAGGAGATGAGAGAATAAGGAATAGAAGAAGAGGGAGGGAGTGAGGGAGAAAAGAGATGATAGAAAAGAGAGAGTAAAAGGGAAAGAAGAAGACAGCTGACCAGGGGCCTGTTCAACCATGAGATTAGGCTAAGTGATGAAAAGCAGGGAGGAAATAGACGCAGAGACAGTTGGAGAGCCTCGGGTGAGAAAAAAAAAGCAAAGACGAAGGATGAAAAATGCTTTGGAGATGCTTTTAAGAGCAGGCTGGGTGGGAGAAGAAATCAAGATAATAGTTTTAGGATCACCAACACTAGGACGGGAATGGCCACTGGGACAGATCTAATAATAGGGTTTGATAAACAGTTTCAGCTTCAGTCACAGAGAATATGGCCTAAACCACTCAAGGCTTAAAACATCAAATTATCATGGGCGTCTAGACATGTCATCTGTATAAAGGACCATATCATTCCTGCTATTGAAAAACATAAAACTAACTAATCTAATCAGGTAGCCATATCACAAAGCTACACATTAAGAAGTACTTAAGAGAAACTTCAATGATGACACACATGAAAAGGAGAAGATTTTGGATAGTTCAGATTTGGCGAAATTGCTCCACACTAATTAGGGTTCTTTTTCATCAAAGTTTAATTTGTAAAGATAGTCACTGGATAACACTGGATGAGAGTTACCACCACCTTACAAGGGACCAACCCTGATCCTCATATATCAGGGTAAAAATGTGGGTACAGACCTCATCAAATCCCTTTGGTTAGAAGTTCCTTCTTTTCACTGATCTGTGACTGATATTCACTGCACTGGCAAACATTTGACAGGACTACACTATGGCTTCATGAAGTGTTAGGAGCCTATTAGTAGCCTTTTTGTTTGAATATTTCATGGCATAAAAGTAACAAAAGGAGAAAAAAAGCTACAGGCTTCTGCTTTTTGAAAAACAACATTAAAAATAAAATAAATGTGAATTTTTAAATAATTACTAATTTTACATATAAAACAATTGTGTTAAGGAAGGCTTATAACTTTAGCTAAACAGTGGGCATGACTGGTAATTAAAAGACAATGGCACCCTATTTAACAGTTGCTTTCTAGTCAATATTTTTGTATCATTATTTAGTGAAGTGACTAAGTGTAATGTGCAAGCGGTCACAAATAGTGATTAACCCCAAGAGAATTAGAGCCTCACTCTATAGTTGCAGAGTCTATTTGAACCCCCATCAGAACTAAACACTGGGGATTTTTTTGTTTAAATTAACAAAGGCTGCAACTGTTAAGTTGGATAATGTATATTATTAGCCTACTGTTACAGTTGCACATAAAAAACAAAAATAAAACTATAAAGATGTTTGAACAAGGAATAAAGGACCAGGCAAATGTTACAACCTAATTCTGTTACAGCTAATATCCATCCACTGTATCCACTAATTATAGATTCTGGTAGGCTAGATCACTTTGAATCACTGAATGACGTTAAGGCCTCAGTCACCCAGGCATAGAGACCGGTCACCATAGTCACTAGGGAAAAATGTGTATTCCCCGATCAGTTGGAGAGTAGTTGCTGGAGGTTGCAGACTGTGGCCAGGTCAAATCAGTCGCAAAGAGGATTCTGCATGAAAAATGTCCTTGTGAGTGCTCTGGTCACTGGCAGATTGCCATGGTAGCCAGTAATTTGCATGGAAGACACGGACTTCTCTGGAAACGCTCACCATTTACTCTCCGAGCAGTTGTGAAACTTGAAAAAGTGCAATGCAAAACAGAAACACTTGCCTTCAAAGTAAAAGTTGTACAACCAACACATTTTAAAAGTTGCAACTTTTACTTTGAAGGCGACTGTTCTCCGTTTCTGGTATACATTGAACTTTTTACAGTTTCGCTGCAACTTGGCCAGTTATTTGTCAGTGTCTGCAGACAAGTTGGCATCTTTCATTCAAACTACTGGTAACCGCAGCAACCTGCTAATGATCAAAGCAATCGCTAGGAGGTTTTCGGGGCAGAACCGTATACCACTTTCCAACCAATTTCGTACTAGCGACTGGTAGCAACCTCCCGCAACCACTCATAACCAGTCAGGGAATACATATTTTCCCGTAGAGACCCATAGTTGCCAGATGGTCACTGACGGGTCTCTATGTCTCTGTGACTGGTGCCTAACCTTGATTTGATGCTGTCTAGGTGCTACAGGCTGTATAATGAGAAATAAATCCTCACCACCCACTGTGTGTGCACTTAGGCCAGCCAACACAGCTCAGCTGTTCTGTCTCTGCTTCACAATCAGTGTTATAGGTAGATTGATAGCCCGCGATAACATATTGACAGACAGACAAATGGAAGCTGTTTGCAGCTATAGCCACATGTTCCCGTCAGTAGTTGGTGGAAAGAAAAACAGAGCTAAAAGTGATAAACATGATAACAAATGGATGATAATGTTTCTTGTTAATTTATTAATGTGAAAGGTAAACGTAATCCTTGCAGCTTTAAAGAAGTAGTGAAAATAGTAATAGTAAACAATTTCATACTGTATAGCAGTTTTTAGTGTTGTGAAAGACAGCCTCCTGGAGAATCACAGTTTCACAAATGTATAAAGTAATGTAAATGTCAGACATTTGCAGTATGTAAAAATGTTAACATTAGCTACGAGCAGCCACCAAATCCTTAACTACTGTTCATTCCTTACTAAGCCCTATCCTGAGCAAATCTCTATTGAAAAAAAGAGCACGGTGAACTGATTTGACCGACCATGTGTTCTGAAGATCATGTTTTCCTGTATCATAAAGACAATCCTTCTTGTTACCACTGAAGTTGAACTGCTTTTCAATCTTTGTAAAATGGACATAAAAATACAAGCCAGACAACATCAAACACCTTCCCACGCTTACTGCATAAATAAGTAAGTGTTAATAGACTGGATTCACACACAGATGAAAAAAAATCCTAACAGAGAATCTCAAAGTGTAAAAAGTGAATAAGAAAGCATAGACAACCTTCCCTCCCACTATAATCTTAGCACAGCAATGAACTTAAATTTTTACTTAGATTCTTTCTCAAAAATGGTGTATCTTAAGAAAAAAAAGCAACTTTATGGCATCAGGAAAAAAGTACTGAAGCTATCAATGGTAGACAACAGCCCTGTTTAAGGCACTCAGACAGTCTGGGATGGAGGGTAGTCAATAATGAGCCTCCTCAGTTATGATTCTCGACAAACGGAATCAATCAACCAGCCTGAAGGCTTGCTAGATGCTATTGAAGTGCCGTTCACACTGGACTAGGATCAATGGCTAAGCTAGAGTTGACCATCGATCCAAACCATCCTCTGGTCTCCTTCCCTGTCCCCTCCTCATACTTCAGCAGAGCCTAACAACAGGAGAAAGCCAAGACAAGCCTGGCTGAAGTGAAACGGCAGCATGCAGCACTCACCTTGTGATCCGTAATGGAACACAGTCTTAAAAACACACAAGCTCCCTTAAGGTTCCTCATGGGCTAAATGGTGCTTTACACAGCCATTACTTTTCAAAGGTCACTTAGGCCTCCACAAGGGTTTTTCCTGCTATTTAGAGTAATAATGCTACTTTAATAGTGTATGTGCCACTACTCTGGTGCTCTAACACCCAACAGACATCAGGCAGAAGACACTTTTTTCACTATTTGGCAGTTTTCTAAATGTTTATCATCATCAAACTCTTTTTGGACACAATTTATATACAGAATAATAACTAGCCACATTATGGGCTTCCATCCACCTCATAATGAAAAATCATTCTGACTTACATGATGTGGAAGAAGATCAATCACAGCGAAATGCAACGAAGTCCACTGGACGCAAAGAGAAAGCATCAGACCTGTGTGTGCCCTCCTCATATTTTTACCCCTTTTTCTATAAAGTTTGAGATTTGACAGAAGTTCTTTTAAGCCTGACAACATGTTGCACTGTCCTTTTTAGGAGCGGTTTTATGATAAAATAAGCAGTACCAGATTTGTATCAGATTTGCTCAGGAAATCCTGATTGCAAAGCTACAGAATCCTGACCTGTGTACTACAGCTTCTTGGGTCCAACCACAGTAAAATTAATCATCTGTCAATATCCACATGGGTCCCCAAGAACATTTCTGGGACTGCATATCAATAACTCTATGCACATACTATGTATAAACATATTTACCAATGCAAATATGTTAGCAGAAGTGGATCCATTTAGGAGTACATCAGGGCTCTGTGGTAAAAAAGGCAGAGAAGACAGGTGAAGACACCACAACTGTAAGTGTATTTGGGTCTGTTCATACTGGCTAAACAGGTGCTTCTTACATATTTACATATTACAGATGCCTGCAGATTACATGAACAGCAGTTTTCCCTGAAATATTCCCTCATTTGGTGCCTTAATTTAGGTGGTGGAAAGCGCTGTCAGACTATTTCACAATCTCCAGTAATGTTCATGTAGTTTGAGACAGATGACCAACATGATGTGAATACACATCAGGCAGCTCAGTTGTTGCCTTTAATCTTGCGGTAATTTATATTTTTAATGCATTCTTAAGTTACATTATGACAAAATCTTGCAGTGAATATTAACAAGAATGCTATATATATATGTGAGATGTGATTTTAAAAAAAAGGTCTGACAACAGATAGAAATAGAAGTCAAAAGCCATGCCTGATTTAAATTTGGCCCATCTCACGAACAAGATCATTGCCTCATGCACCTCTGAAACTATTTTAGCGTAGTGGAACCCTTGTTATGTTACCCTTTACTTTTGCCTATGTGCTGGCCACTCGGCCTCCTCCACTGGGTCAAAAGGGCATCAAGCTGCCAAGTCCTTCAACTTGATTGTCATTTTGAGGAAGTGGACTAAGTTGGAGGAAGCCAAATCTGGTAAGTGGTCCAAGTGGCAAGCAAAGATTCTGATTGCATAGCCAAAAAAAAAAAAAACTCATGCATTTTCAGTGTGCTCTGAGTTAGTATGCATTACAGTCCAGATAGTTTCTCCCTCAAATGCCTCAGAAAGTTACAGTAGAACTCGACATTGACAGTCTCACCCTGGAGAATTAATTTGTGGTACACAACCCAATGAATGAGAAGAAATATGACGAGCATGCTTATCAACTGCCTTTGGGCTCAGAAACTGTGGACTCAACTGAAAACTGCTCGATCTAGCTGTCATCCTCAGTGAAAATCCTCCACATGATATTCTGGTCAGTTTGAAGCAGAAGTTGGTGTTTGCTCCATGTGCAAATGCAGAGCAAACAATCCAAATAGTCAAAACTGGACCTCCATGAGGACTCAGCAACTGGGCTTGAAGCTTCAACATAAGAATGCCAAATTTGAATCAGACATCAGTCTAACGTGCATTTAACTATAATTCCTTCAAGTCATACTGAGTTCGAAATCAAAAATTCCACTCAACTATTATGGCTGTTAGAAGGTAAAGAGATGTAGCAATATGAAACAAAGTTCTGGCAGGCAACTCAAGGCACAGTGCATCATACACACTAACATGCCTCACATTCCTCACATCATATACCAAACACACCCTCCCAATTTGGCGGTCAGTTACGGCAGTAAGCTGCAGAATTTTCCATCCCTCCCTCAGACACGTCAGTGTGCTGCTTCTCTGCATTTCTGCCTGCTGTTTCAACCCCTCCACCACCCCAGCATCCTCTTTACTCATCACTCCCTAATTTCTATACGGAATACAATTCTGGGAAGTGATGAGTTCAGAGCCTAGCAAACTCTAATTATACTGTATTTCTGTAATAAAACAATAATTTTTTCTAAAATAAAAATGTAAAAATAAATTATGTCTTCCTGTTAAGTGCCTACTTTGAGTTTGTTAACATTAGCTAACATTCAATTCAATTCAATTCAATTTTATTTATATAGCGCCAAATCACAACAACAGTCACCTCAAGGCACTTTATATTGTAAGGTAAAGACCCTACAATAACACAGAAAAACCCCAACAATCAGACAATCCCCTGTTAGCAAGCACTTGGCGACAGTGGGAAAGAAAAAACCCCTTTTAACAGGAAGAAACCTCAGGCAGAACCAGGCTCGGGGAGGGGCTGCCATCTGCCGCGACCGGTAC
>VUQS01076775.1:0-10531 GCA_015108495.1 Heterochromis multidens
AAATACCAGCAACAGTGTGTGAAAACCTTGTGAAGACTTACAGAAAACGTTTGACCTCTGTCATTGCCAACAAAGGGTATATAACAAAGTATTGAGATGAACTTTTGTCATTGACCAAATACTTATTTTCCACCATAATTTGCAAATAAATTCTTTAAAAATCAGACAATGTGATTTTCTGGATTTTTTTTTTTTTCTCATTGTGTCTCTCATAGTTGAGGTATACCTATGATGAAAATTACAGGCCTCTCTCATCTTTTTAAGTGGGAGAACTTGCACAATTGGTGGCTGACTAAATACTTTTTTGCCCCACTGTATATATACATATATCTATATATCTCTATATCTATATCTATATCTATATCTATATCTATCTATATCTATATCTATATATATCTATATCTATATCTATATCTATATATCTATATATCTATATCTCTTTGGCTAGTGGTGTGTCATTACCAGTGTCCAGTCGGGGGGATGAAGTATATGCAGCAGTGCACTCTGGAGTCTGGGATCCTTTTCTTCCTGTTGATGTTTATTTCCTCCTGCAGGTATGCCTCATACTGGTCATTAATGAACTTCATGATAGGCTGCCAGCTATGCCACGGTGGAGAAAGATAATGAAGAGGGAGGAGGAAAGAAGAGGGGGGGAAAAAAAAAGAAAGGTATGGGGTGAAAAAAGAACAAGGGGTAGACCAGTAAAAGGAGGAAGGAGGATGGGCTCAGGCAGACAAACAAGAGGAGGAAGGATAATGATAGAAAGCAGGAAAAGCAGGAATAAAGGGAGGGTCATCTGGTTAGAAGCTGGTGTCAGTGTAAACCCATTGCTTATATGGTTGGTGCAGTTATGTTAAATTGTAGCCTACCAGTTCTCATTGTTGATCTGATCTCCAAAGCCTGGTGTGTCAATGACTGTCAGCTTCATTCTTACTCCCTTCTCCTCGATGTCTGCAAACAAAACACACACACAAACACTCAGTGCCAGCACAGCAGCAAAACTGCAGTAAAAGATAAAAAGATAAACATAAAAGATAAACATTAAATAGACGAGCAGTGAAAATGCAGATGGGCATAAACTAGTCAAAAAGGCAGCACACAGAAAGAGCCGAGTTGTACCGTGACTGATGGACTTGATTTCGACTGTTTTGGGGATCTTCTCCTGGGCTGTAGCCAGCGCCGACTTACGGCTGACTTTAGACTTGAACAGCGTGTTCATCAGAGTAGACTTTCCCAGGCCGCTTTGTCCTGTAGGCAACAAAAATGACAGACAATGAAACAAAACACTTCTACAGTGACTGCTTACACAGTGGGAACCCAACAGTTTACACCATGGTGCCATAATACATCCAAACAAGATTCTATTTAATAGCCCTGCTTCACTCCATCTATTTCAAGCTGCAGGTGTCTGTCTGCTCAAACACTGCCAGCAAAATGCCAAAGCAAACCAGTTTACTTCATATGCAGTAAATGATGAGAAAAAGGGCAGCTGCTATAAGGCAACAGCAGGGGAGGGCAAGCAACATCCTATGGTTTTCTTTTGTCATCCGCTCTATAAAAGTTGCCAACAAGTGCATGTGCATTTGTGCAGTGGGAGAGTTTTGGGTGTTGCCCTGTCTGATTTTCTCCAACTCCTTCCTGTCAGCTGCCTCTAAAGTGAGTCTCCCATCCCGTGGATGGGGGATGAGATCCAACCCCTCCATTGTAAATGCAGCTGGTGATAGTAGTCCTTGTTTTGCTCTGCAGCCTCAGTGACTTTTGGTGAGTTCTCCACCTACTGCAGGTTCTGCTTAGAGTGTCTCTCCCTGGACTTCCAGAGTAGAACGAGGTCTACCGTCTCCAGCTGCAGTCAAAGATTGTTTATTTTGAGTATGTTTGACTGCGGGAATTCTTCTTGGGAAAGGAGCTTAATGACATTGTGGGCCACCACAACAGCAACCCTGGGAAAAAAAAAAAAATGGCACAGGAAAGGCTGGGGCTAACTGGCAAGCAGCAACTGAACTGTCAAAATAAGAGCAAAGGGATTGTTCACTAGTAAATTAATTGTGAATGGTGATGCTCTCTTGGATGGACTTTAGTTTTCCTTTGGTATCTTGTGGAGGCAGCAGCGGTATAGGAAACAGTAAAGCTTTTTTTTGAGCTTATGAGCCACTCAAAATAACAGCAGGGGAAATACCATCACTGCGACAGCCGTAACCAGAAATTCATAAGTGTAATACCTTCTTTAATCTTATAACAACCATTTCAAGACACTTTCTGATCAGATAATGACACAGATGCTATTGTTTTGCTGCAGTATGATGATAAAATGCTCCCCAACTGAGCAAAACGAAAGACTTTATTTATCAACGGTCTGTCTACATGGATGAGACCCTTTGTGACCCTTGGACCCCATGCTAACATCACCACAGGTTAATGAAGAGGAGTTTAGAGGGGCCCACTGGGAAATGACCATTCACAGTTCAACCTCGGGTTAAATCAACATTCAGAACACTGATTTATGGAGATGCACTCGCATGCACAGCAGCACACACTCCATGCAAACATGGATCAATACAACAAATATGGAGCCCAATAGCTGGAAGTTAAATGATTCAAAGTCCACGTGGCAAATTAGCATTTTATCTGCTACAGTGCTTTGGCAGTATTGATGCCACACTAAGCTGTGTCCAAACTCGCTCTAACAGCTGCTTTCTCCAAAGTGTCTTCATCCATCATTCTACCGATAACAACCATCACAACAGTGAGATGGTGCCAAAATCCCACACGTGCTTTCTGTATGAGGTCAAAGTCGTGCAGATGCTTTTTAAACAATGTTAAATTATGTTTGGCAGCAAAAATTTTCACAAAGACAAAGCAAACAAACTGGAATGAAAAAAAATGACACCCAAAGTTGTCACAATCCATTATCATAGTAAAGCATTTTTTCTTCTCTTCCATGTGTAATCCTGTTTAGATGCAGGCTGCTTTTTCCTGAATTCTTTCTTTACAAAAGGAGGAAGTAACTCTACCTGCTCTCATTATATCGTTTTAACTGTTAGACTGTAGCTACAGCACCTGGGCTTTTGCAGTAAGCATGAATGAGTATTATCATATTTTTTAATCAATACATTTTCACTACATTTGGTTAACAGATGAAAATTAAATGCACACTATGGCTACAACATCTTTGGGGGTGACAAAGTCCTCTATGCAGGAAATATCCTGCAGTTATAAAGATGCCAAACCAATTATCCAGTTCTTAAAAACATCAATTCTTCCTACATTGTTTTGTGGCTAAAAGTAATTTCACCTGGAGGTAAAAACCCCATGGAAACCAGTTTTGTTTAGCTGTGTTTACCCACTGCCTCCATGTTGTTACAAAACCCAAGTCTCAGCCCTGAGGCTGCTTCTCAAACTTTCATTTGAGGATGAGACAGACCAAGTGTTGCAGCATCACCCAGAGGAGACGTACACCAGTGAGATGGGATGGGTTTGATGGTGGCCTGCCTGATGCTGAGGTGTGTAATTAGCTCCTGTTTTAAAGATGTCTGATCACAGTAATAAGGACTACCGAGCGTGCCCAATTTAAAAACAGACAAAAAAAAAAAACCCCTTGAGGTCTCTATTTCTGTCAAAACTTGATTAGAGAGAAAAGCATCATGGCTCAATCTTAGCTCTAGTTACACTTAACTGAGGTTGTTTTGAGATAAACACACATTTAAGTGTAATGATAAGAGGCTGGTACATGACAGGAGAGAGTCTCCACCTTTTCAGCACATCATCATCATCTGTGACTTTTAATGTCTGATTCACAAACTGAAACAGACAGACAGATGTCAATACAACCATCAATTTGCAGAAATCCACACTTTCAAGTAAAGATAGGCAAAATGACTTTATCCTGAACATTTAGGAGCAGTAGCTATCTCCAGTGAAGAACCACCTCCAACTCCAGAGCCTTAGTCAAGGGCAATTCCAGGAATTATTTCTAATGCATCACATAGATTTCTTTTGATGTGTGAGAATGTAAGCAGCCAAATACTTGATCGCTGCAATGCTGTGTGACAGACAACTACTGTGCAAACTAAGTCTGGGTATTTTAGTAAGTGTCAACAAGCTCTACTTACCCACAACCATAATGTTGAGCTCAAAACCCTGCTTCATGGCCTTCCTCCTCATCTGCTCCAGAATGGCATCAATACCCACATAGCTGAAGTCCAACATGGGGCCGCCAGCCTTCTCCCCGTATAGACCACCCACTGCGGGGGACACCATAGCATCAGGCACCACTGCCTCAGACATGGTACTGCTGCTGCTGCTGTAAAACACTTCGGATCCTGATGTGACACACAGAAAGAAAGAAGTTTGGAGTTACTTCGAAGTGTAATAATAAAAGTGCAATAATGAAAGGAGCAATGACAGAGAAATGACTCATCTGCTGAGACTGTGAAAAACAGGTACTGCAAGTAAAATGACAAGATGGTTGAGAGGTTTTTTACAGGTAAACATACTTTTTACAAGAATTTCAAGAATCTCAGTTCCTTGAAAGCCATAAAAGGAAGTAATGTACTGCACTAAACTGTCATGGTGCTCAAAAATGTAATGATTAACTACTTCCTGATATACAACATCCCAATTCATAATGTTCAGCTAAGCAGCTCTTTAGGTGCATCTGCTGGCGGTTCAGAAGAGAAGCTGTCAGTATAATTAAAGTAAAATAAAGTAAATCTGTTAAGTTGACTGCTTGTTCTTCAAACAACACACATAATAGGGGATTCCTGTATCAGAATAATCTGAAAAATGAGTCCCTGACTAAGAAAACATGTGAACTCCCTCAGTTAAACAACAACTTTGATGGCTGATGCAGTGGCTACTTTAACATGGTAGTTGAAATAGCCTGCATGCTCTACTAGTAGGGAAAAACTTTTCATTAAAGGTGCAAGTTCACATCTTTCATATTACTATTTTACTTTTATTTATTTTGAAATATGGCATTAGGCTAGGTGCCTTCCACACAGAGTAACCTAGGTTGGATATAAAGCTATTTGCTTGCTATGATCCTGATAAGTCAGGTAAACCAATGTTTATTTATTCAATGGAAAGCCAACGACTGAAAAAAAGAGCTTTTAAAATGAGTCATTTAAAAGCTCCAAGCAATAACATAAAACATATTTTTGTAGCCTCTGTGTTGTTGACTTAAACACACTTGAACACAACAAAGACAGAAAAACAATTCCAAGCTTGGCAAATGGGACCATCTGAGGAACATATGAATGCAACAGTGTATGATAGCAGCACCATGAGGCTGTAAAGCTGAGGTTAACACTCAGTTACTAACTTACAAACTGATGTTAAGCAGGTATAATGTTTTTAGCATGTTTAGGATCTTAGTTTGGAATATTAGCATGTGACTACAGCTGACAGGACTGTTAGTGACATCTCTACAGTTAGTAGGCACGTCACCAGAACTGATACTTATGGCACCGTTCAATACCAAAATTCTGAAAACGTGATGGTGCTCATTTTCTTTAGGCACTGTATGTATGGAGACCGCAATTCTTCTGAAACTGAAGGGAGCAGCACATAAGTCTTCTAGTCTATTCCTAAATCCTGAAGAACACCCAAAAGCATAACAAAAACTACACACAGAAGATGATGACTAGTGCAACTGCTGCTGCAATAGCTCTGCCCCAACTTACTGATAAGACAGTAAGAGTTGGGTAAGAAATGATTAGCAAAAGGCACTATACAAACAATGCTATCATGCTTTTCAGACCAACAGAGGAAATACTTGCAATTTAGCAAAATTTCATTGCCATCTATACAAGTGAGAGTATATTTAAGTAGAAACACTGTCAACCTGATGGTGGTGCTAAGGTGAATATTTGATTTTAGTTCTGCTCGACTTATCAGCAGCCTTTGACACCATTGCTCATGCCATTCTTATTAACAGTTTATGGAATTAGGTTGGTATCTCTGGCACTGCTCTCAAATGGTTGTCATACTTTCATACTGACATACATCAAAATTTATATTCGTAGTCATCTGGACCCCTCATACAGTATGTGGGTTTCCTCAGGGTTCAATCCTTGGTCCAGTTCTCTTTTATGTACTTTACCCCTGGGTTATCTACTAAATGGCTTCAAAGGCATCTCCTGCCTTTGCTATGCTGATGATAAACAGCTCTACTTCTCTATTAAGCCAAACAACCTCTTGTCTTGTTTCCTTCGTTTATGTAACATCGCAAAGCTCAAACCTTTACTCACACCCAATAATGTGGAACATTTAGTAAACACTTTCATTTCCTCCTGCCTTGATTATTGTAACTCACTTTTCACATGCATCTTTCAGTCCTCCATAGCTTATCTTCAACTGGTGCAGAATGCAGCAGCTGGGCTGCTAGCAAAAACTAGCCAGCACTTACATATCACCCCTATTTTTGCTACCTGTGAATACCTTCCACTAGACTTCAGAAATCATTTAAAAATGTTATTAAGATATAGCCCCTACATGGCCAGGCTCCAGCTTATACAGCAAACCTGCTGGCTGTGATCATATTCCAGTAGTCGTCCTCTCCGATCATCTGATTGGGGTCTTTTGACTGTTCCACACTCTTACTTTAAAACCAGAGGCGAGCACACTTCTAAAGTTGTAGCTCCTAAACTTTGGAACAGCCTTCCTCAGCCCATCAGGTCAGCTGACACATAGTTTGCTTTAAACGACTTGCTCTTTCGCACATTGTTTTTCTAGTGTGTTTGCAGGAATGAACGTAAGGCTGTATGTTTGTGTGTCTGTACACTTGTGTGGTTTTATCCAAACTGTGAAGCACTTTGTAACTGTGTTTTAAAACGTGCTATACAAATAAAGTTATTATTATTGTTATTATTATTTCTAAAGGAAAGGTCTGCGATCCATCTTCTAGCCACTGTCTGAATAAAATTTCCTGATAATCCATCTAATAGCTGTTGATTATTTCAGTCTGGACCACATGTGGCAGACTAAAAGACAGTCCGAAAAACACAGCTAAAAGCACCTCCTGACTTTCAAACAACGGGGATGGCTGGTCTCATGCCAACACAGTCTCTCAATCCAACAGAAAACTATCAGAAAATACACTCTGTGGAATTAGAGTAATTTAAAATTGGCAGGAGGACATCCCTGCACTTTGTTTTTGTAATGATTAACTTTATGTCCTTCTGTGCAACGCCTGCAGATGTGTGTCTAATCACAAGAGAAATATTCAAGTTTTAATATGTTCACTGAGGTCTGTGCATGCAGAAAGTCACTGTACCTCTCGAACTGTGTAGGTGAAAAATTTACTCGACAGTGTTTATGTCCGTGTTGTCATTAGATACATAGTTCATGTAGCTGCTACCCCTCACAAGGCCTCCATTTCCCTTGCTCTCTACAGTGCAGTGTTACTGTCCTGCTAATGTGAGAGTGGAAAAGAGTGAGACTGGTGAGGCTGAAACCTGATCCACTCACAGCTAGCCTGGCTAACACACAAACACACACAAAAGCCTTGAGTACATGCTTGACTGTGTGCCTTTAAACATGGTGGTTGCCTTGACTTCACACAGTCAGCCTTTCCTCCGTTTGAGCGCACAGCTGATCTGTAGGTACATATGCAAATGTTAAAACACACATTTAACGTCAGCCCCTGCCTGCCAAGAGTTTAACAGCTTTTGGATTCCAGCGAACACTCGGCCTGTCACAGGGAGAAAGTAGTTGAGGCAGGAGGCCAGTTCACCCGTATCACTGAGAATTAAATCAGCAGGCTGGTAGAAAAATCAACACGCTTCAAACTGGCACAGCACTGATTAATGGAAGAAGAAAAAAAATAAATCTTTGAGCAATAACAGTGCTGTGGAAACGCAAAACTAGTTCATGTTAACACCAAGTCTTTGCTTTTATAATGTGCTCCATTGTGTGCATCCATGTGTCATAGAGACCCACCTATGGAAGCAGCTCTCCTGGCCTCCTTCACCACTTCCTCATCCTGTTCCAGCAGTCAGTCAGCAACTTACTGCCCTCCATCTCTCCTCTGCACCTCCCACGTTCCCATACCTCTGCTTCGCTCGTGTCTTTTTCCCCTCAGCCTCACCCTTTCCTCCCCGCTCTGATCCTCACACTGATCCTCACACTGATCCTCTCTCCTCTCTGTGTTCCCTCTACACACCACGTTTTAGTTTTCTTGTGTCTCTCCTGTTTGAATACTTTCTCTATTTCTGTTCGGGCCTCCCTCCTCCTTTCTGCTACTCATTTGCCTTTCAGCTTGGTTATTACATTTACTGTATAATTCTAAACTTTGTCCTCGTCCTCTCTACTTCATGTAACCTTTTGCCCCTGAAATCCCTTGTTTGAATTTTTCTGCGACAGCTTTGTGTTGTAAACAGATGTTAGCCAGGGGCTAGGACACTGTGGCAGCCAAGGCTGCTACAACATAGCTTTAGAGGCATGATACTAGGAAAGCATCAAAGGAAATGGACATAAAATGAACAAGTGGGAGATTAAAGATATCCAGCAGCAGCAGCTACACCTGCAAAGCACTAAAATATAATAGCCTCATACTTCCTCGACTGAGAGCTTAACAAACAATCTTTTGTTAGAGCTGAAACATTTAATAGACTAATGGATTGGATAACTCCTTAATCTAATTCAAAGGCTCCAACATCCTTACTATGGGGACTCGCACACAATCATGAGTGGAGCCTCTTTATATTTTGCATCATTTAAATATGTCCAAATATAAGAGCTTTTAATGTTTTAGAGATAGTGACTTTCTTTATCCTGTATATTGCACTCTTTTTGTTGTAGCTGTAGATCTTCTGCAGTCCCAGCACAGTCTTCAATCCCAGTCTCCAAGCTTAAACACTGTTCTCCAATTCGGTATGCACACACTTCTCATTTTGTGATCAGTGCGGGTTTAAAACAGGAAGAAAAGTAGGTTTTATAGAGCTTTTTGGTTCTGTGTAAGCTTTGTGGAAACAACCAATTACAGTATTTGGTGTGAGGACTTCCTGAAATAAGTCATTTCAGAACAATGCTCAGCACCTCTCATGCATGTCTGTTCTGTTTAACAAAAAGTAATTGTACTTTAATCTTCCACTGTGGGTGGGAAATACTAAAGCTAAAATACAGAGTGAATGGGAGAGGGACAGAAAGAGTTGTTGCTGGTAACTATCTGGTTTCCCAGACAGAAGCACAAAGGCTCTTCAAAGCATCGTTAACGGTCCTTCTTGAATGCAAGCCACTGATTTTCTCAAGTCAAAGAAGAGTTTAACACCCTAAACAACTTGGCAAACATCACAACAACACATAAAAGGACATAGCTTGAAGTCCGTGGGAAACCAAACTCTTTTCTACAATAAAAATGAATCACTTTATTTATGGGTAGCACACTGTTTTAGTCAACTTCAGTAAACTAAAAACCCCACAATGCAGTGATGTTGTGAGTGAAGCATCCCATCAGTGCTGCAGAGAGTGTGTCAAAGCATCTGGATACACTGACTGATTTATCAGATGGAGGTATTCAGACTCTGTCATGGTTCTTAGTCAGTAACACAGCTGTCAGAGGAAAGTGGTTGGAACATGGCCTTATAAATGTAAAAAAAATTTACCTCCACCTGGAAAATGTCTGGCCCTGCTGGCTTAACAGCTGGTGGACATTACCTCAAACCTACCAAACACAATGGGCTGACTGGAAAAAATACTGCTGGGTCAAATAGGGATGTAAGGGATGACATACTGTGGGAACATCAGGTATTTTAATTTGTTGTCATGCAAACTGATGGTGTGAATGCTTTGGCAGTGGGTTAAATGAGCCTCTTTCAGATGGAGGTCAACTGACCACAGCTTTTTAGAATAATTATATTGGGCGGTTTCTCAACTCAGCATTTTGTGGGTTTTTTTTCCTTCCCCCCCACTAGTTTGAAGTCTCTAATGGGAAATGGGCATGCATAAGTAACATCAGACAGAAAATGGGACAACAGTTGTGGAATAGGTTTGCTTATGTTGCTGATCAAACCACACAAGCACAGATTGGATTTGTTTTTCAGTAGACAATTAAGGGTCATTTCAAACCTTCAGTTTTCATTGTTGCTTGTTTAGTGGTAATAAATCACTCCTCTGTGACTTGCACATTTGCCATACCATCCCTCAGCTCTGTTTTCAAAAAACTGTTCCCCTGCATCATGGACAAACAACATTTATTTTAGCTATTGGAAAGCGGAGAATGACTCACTGATGCTGTTTTCAATTACAGGCACTAAAGAGGGTTTTTTTTTTTTCCTCTTTTCTTGCTTCCAGCGGTATCGGATTGCCTTGCTTTTTGTAAATATAGCCAGAAGTCTCATCTCTACAGCAAAGCCTTTCAGAGAAAAACAGAAAGACACAAGAGAAGGAAGAGGATTGAAGTGTGGAGAAAAAAAGGGCAGAAGTGTGCAGATAAACATGAGATATAGAGTAGAAGCAAAAAGGAAGAGGACTGTCGCTGAGTGGGGGGGGGGGGGGGGGGGGGAAAAAAAAAAAGGGGGGGGAGGGGGGGGAG
>VUQS01076775.1:10604-23846 GCA_015108495.1 Heterochromis multidens
AAAAAAAAGCGTGGATAGCAGAGATTGTGATTTATTCCACTTTTGGGCCTGGGGCATTCCTCACTAACTACACACAGGCCTCCAAACTGAGATGCAAATACATTCGAATCCAGCTAAACATGTCCCTGTTCACTGGTCTTTCAAAAGGCACTGACACTATAAAGAAGTATAAAGAAAAATGTGACTGTCGCCTAAGTTTAGATGCAATGTGGCGAAAACCACTGAGCCATGGCTTAGTTGTCCAGGGTGTTGATCTTGACAGGGTGGTGAGCAGGTCAGAGATCGTGTTCCCAGTTTAGGTTGGAAAGAGCTGCGCTGAGGTTATTCCCCTTATGACAAACCCGTGGTTTGACCCTTTGAATAAACTGAGAGGAATCCAGAGAGAGAAAACGACTGGAAACTTGGAGTGTTTGTTATCTACAACACTGACTCACTCACTGCATCTGTAAAACTGATCGTACAAAATCTTTCCCTTCATCGGGACACTTTTATAACTCTGTTATACAGCATGCACACAGTTCCACAGTTTTTCTACTATTTTAATGAGCCGTTAACATACACAAATGCTGTGTCTACTAAAGCATTACACTGAATGATTAAATGCCAGCTTGTAAACAAACACACTAAACCACGAGTTAACAAGAAGAGCCAAACACTATCGCTCAAAACTTACAATCACAAGAGTCCAGTTTTGAAAGGAAATTAGATTTGTTTTTATATAATGTCACATGAAACTGATCGTAAGTGTTGTAAATGACAATGATGGCTAATGGGACCATTAATCATAAAGTAATTTATCATTTTTAATTAAATGAACAGGCATACAGAGACTCATTCTTAGCCACCACCACCCCTGTGTTCCAGTGGCACATTGTGTTACCTAATATGGGTTTATCATGATAAAAAGGCTAACTGATCACATTAGCAGAGCTGAAAACTGTTGTGTTGTTGAAGTAGTCATGCATTTGGCCAGTGAAGCATCTGGAGCATCAGTGTTTGTGGGTTTATGAAGAGGCTTATCCTAATAATCAATTAGCATTTTAACATCCTTTGACCACATGTTGTGGATTGATGGAAACAGCTTCCAAATGCAAATGGCACACTTGGAATCATCTCCACACCTACTACTTGCTTGTGTTTATTCACTACTTTGCATTTAATTATTATTATTAATCTCTGGCTCTCTTCCACAGCGTGTCTTTTGTCTTGTCTCCCTCCCCTCACTCCCAACTGGTGGCGGCAGATGGCTGGTTCTGCCGGAGGTTTCTTCCTGTTAAAAGGGAGTTTTTCCTTTCCACAATCGCCAAGCGCTTGCTCATAGTGGGTCGTCTGATTGTTGGGGTTCTCTCTCTAATATTGTAGGGTCTTTACATTACAATATAAAGCATCTTGAGGCAACTGTTGTTGTGATTTGGGACTTTATAAATAAAATTGAATTGAATTGAATTGAATTGAATTAATGAAGGATTAATGAAGAAACAGCACACACCTGTCCAACAAACAGCTTTTGAAGCATTTAAGTGAAATGGATAATTTCACATGAGCCCCTGAATATAGGACATTGTGTGTAGAAATTGATAACAGTTAATACAATATTTTTGTTTAACTCCTTGAACTAAAGCTCAGTCTATACTTTCATACTGATCTTATAACTGTATCCTGAAAGCATTTTAGTTTACAGCTAAAGTGCTTTATAATTCTGTAACTAAGGAATATAGGAGACACATGCAACAAGAGTGAGAATATAAACAAAGACAAACTGATATTTGTTTTTGCAGAACACATAGGTTGGGATGCATCAATATATTGGCTGAACATCGGTAGCAGCCTCGTTGATTGATATTGGCATACTGAATACTGACATTTATTGATGGCAGTGGCCACAACATTTGTAACATTTGTGTAACAAATTTTTTGCTGACTAAATGCTCAAATATCGTGTGATGAAGAGCTACAAGAATTTCAAAGAGTTCAAAGTTATATAAATATAATATTCTTTGTTTCCTTGCCCACAAGTGGTGGAAATAACTATTAAAGTAGCAATAGCAAATACCCACTCTACAAGCGGTGTTTGCCAGGCCTGTGGTGATTGTTTGCTTCGCTCATGTATTAAAACACAGACACGTATGTTAATTTATCGTGTTATTATGGGTAGCACACTGTTTTAGACCTTTAGTCAACTTCAGTAAACTAACACGTATGTTAATTTATCGTGTTATTATGGGTAGCACACTGTTTTAGACCTTTAGTCAACTTCAGTAAACTAACACGTATGTTAATTTATCGTGTTATTCTTTTGATCTTCATTAGATCACTGTATATAGTGCAATGACAAAAAGCTATTCATAAAAACTAAAATAAATACATACACTGATTATTGTTCTTATTTGCCAGCTACATATTAATTATATAGGACAAAGTAATCAGTTACAAACACTATTAGCATCACTGCTTGATGAACACTTATTTATAGATATACATAGCAACACATTCCAGTCACCCCAAAGTGCCACTGCACTAAATTGTTTAGCAAAATTTATTTACAAACAACAACAACGTACACCTGATGTCACTGTTCATTTTGAGATCGGCTACTACACATAATAAATATTATTTGTAAGGATCCTGGTAATCCTGGTAGGTGGTTTATATAGTAAGTTTCATCCAGATTGATTAATGCTTCTAGGAGGGGTTAGGGAACACACATACATACGCTACGATTATTATAGTAAAATATATTGGTATCGAGCCCCAATTGAAAACATCTGCTGCTTTTGTCTTTCATTTAAATTCCCAGACAGGACAAAGGAGGTTTGCAGTCCAATTTCATCTTATCATCGCTAGATTTGTTTTGATGGTAACCCAGATGCCTCTTGAAGAGTGTGTGGGCTGCTGCAAACTTTATTTTATTCAATGTGATAAAAACCACTGATTCTCAAGCTGGCTTTTTTATGGTTGATTTCCCACAAGAGATGGTGCAAACACAGCTGAGAAACTTGTGTAGAAGCGATAAAAATGTATTCAATTACATTGAACTGGGGTTCCGGCAGCCCTCCAGCACAGAATCAATTTGATACCCCCGGACCACATGGGTTTACGACAGACATAAACACACACGCAAACACATTTTCCCACCCTCTGACAGTGAATCCCTTAATAAAAGGGGGAAATTGGTTTGGTGGCAGTGCAAACATGGGCTGTTGTGTTATTAAAGTCACAGTGTTTGTGCAGCAAGGCCAAATTCCCAGAGTTCTCCTCATTGAGCTCTCAGGAGAATTGCACCCTTTGACCCCTGCAGGGTCCATCTCAGTCATTATGTCACCTGGCACTGGACAGATCGTGTATGTGTCTGGACACACAAGATATACTGATCTTTTATTGTGTTCTGCATGTGTGATGCATTTAACAGGGTTTCTCTACATGTTTTAGAAAGTATTTTAATATAATACAGATGCTTAAAACCAATGATAATCAGTCTCTTAATACTCTTCATACAACTTTGTATTTTCAGCCTGTAAGGCTCAAGTTGTGTCCATGTCAGTGTAAGTAGCATCAGCAGCTAGCATTACTTTACAGACAGTTGAGAAATGTAAATTACAGTATTGACAGCAGAAGCCCACAGGTTTGTCTAGACTGCCAGAGGAATGTGTTCAGTCTCTATGCTGGTGGTGGTGCACAAGAGAGCTGCTGTCTTCCTAGGGTCTTCAGCTTATTCTTACACCAAGCAGCTCAAAAGGAAGAAAAAAAAAAAAAAAAAAAAAAATCACTCGGTGCATCTCGTTTAGTTTAATTTCAACTAAAAATCTACAATTAAGGAAAGAAATTCCACTGCAGCAGATCATGCTTTACACAAAAATATTCTACCCTAAAGCAACTGCTAAACTTTACCCTCTCAGTGAGTTTACACAAAAGCAAAATGAATCAGGAAGTTGTCAGTTTTGTGAGTGCCTTTGTGGGGAGGCTAAATAGTACATTAGCTATCTATTACCTATTGGCTGCTCGCTGACAGTAATAGGGCCTGTGGTAGCGAGCCAATGTAATCTCAGTGGACGGGTCAAAGTGTATCAGTGAAATGGTCGGCTGACAGTGAGCGTGGGTCTAGAGGGGCAGGGGGCTGAGGAATCTGACCTCTGTCCTCACACATGCCTCACCTTGGAGACAACAGTTAGAATAAGTGTTATTAAAAAAAAAATGCAGAGCTGTCAGTAGGAAAAGACAGACATAAATTATAAATACTAGTTTATATACCAAACATGCAAGGTTACTAATGCCCAGTTGACTTAAGGTGAATTTAGAGGCCAGCTGTCCTTCATTGTTGAGACAGAAGGCTCAAAGCTGCAAAAAACACAAACCCACTATTCTATCAAAAACACAACCAGCAGGACTCATCTGAAACACACTACAGCCTGTGTGTGCGCTCTGAAGCCTGTCACCCGGGTCCTCACTAAGCCTTAGCAGCAGTATTTATGGACTGTGACTGACCCACATACAAAGCTTAAGAGAACAATAGTGGACAATAAGTGAAGTGACATTGTCAGTTTGACTAAATGTGATTCCTTACTCAATGAAGTTCATATTTACATGTTACTCAGGTTAATTATAAGTGAACAACCATCTTCTCTTCAACTTTGAAATCTTTAAAGTATCAGTATGTTTATCAACACTCGCAGACAACGGAACCTTTTCAAAATGTATATGCCACAAGTGACCACTAAAAATACGAGTTTCACTTTTTCACCCTTCTCTCATAATTCAACTTTTCTGTCATAATTCAACTTTCTCTCAGATTCAACTTTATCTATAGTTAATTTTCTGGAATATATTAGGATATTTATATATTGAGTTACTGTATTATTAGAGTATTTGTAATATTTTGTCATTTGTAATATATTGTATTATTTAAAATTGGTATTTTAACTTATTAATTACTTTCTTACTGTCCTGGAGCAACTGTAACCACATCATTTCCTCTGGGATTAATAAAGTATTCTGATTCTGATAATTAGCACAAAATGCACATGCACTACGAAACTCAAACTAGCTATTCAGAGAATCTACTCCTGGTGAAGCCAACAGAGATGAAACGTTATCGATTTTACAGAGCTCCGGTTACATTCATGAAATGTTTTGCATTTCAAACTCGTGATGCTAAATTCCACAATAGATACACAATCTTGCTGCACTGACTTCTCGACTCCCAACGTGCACAGACAGACAAAGACATGCAAGATACAGAAGGTAACGATGACCTTTTCAGCTTCCCATTAAACAGTGGTGAAAGGCCACAGTCTGTTCTGCACAGGGGCCACAACAGAGCTCCTTTCAGCAGCTCTGCGTGTGTGTGTGTGTGTTTCTGAGGCAAACCAGAGGCGGGTGACTTTCTGAAAAGGTGAGGGGCGGTTAGTGTTTTCCACCGGTTTGATATTAGCTGCTGAGAGCAATGCCTTGTCTCCTCCAGGTCAACCCTGGATAACAAAGCCTGGATGACAAATTTTGAGGCCCAGCTTTGTGTCAACTGCTGCCACATGGCCTCTTAGCCAAGAACTCACACCACCACTTTCTCACTACTTAAACACAGGCAGAAAAAGTAGTGAAAGAGAAACTTAATCTGTACAGAGCTCAAACAGACAAGAGAAGAAACAACATTTGAGACTAGTTTGCTCTACTTTCCGAAAAGGATTCCTTCACTGCACTTTCCAAAGCACACCGAAGCCTACTAACCACATGTGTGGTGCTAACCTTTCACTCTGCATACATATTTCTTGTGACTTGTGAGTTGCCCTGGTAATATATCATTGTCAGAAACAGCAACCTGGTGTGTGGACAACGTCAGGAGGAAGGAAACAAAAATAAAACGAAGTTTAACCAGAAAATGGGGTTGAACATGATGGAACATCCCCCTGGATACATAAACAGATGTGTGTGTGTGTGTGTATATTACACAAAGAGATTGATTACAAAGCGTGCCACACAGCAGACATGCACATTTAGGAGCTGAAAGACAGGGAATGCAAAACTTGAACATTGGTAATTATCCGTAAAGCACACTCACACAAAAATGGGGGAAAAAAAATCCCAACCTGATATCCTGAGTATACCATCTATGTCTGTGGAATTCAGAGACATGCTTCTTTACAGCCAACATATTAATAGTCATGTGCATATTTAAGCCTGCTTTAAACACATTAGTAATATCACGCGTATGAACAGCTGGACTCGAAAACAAACAGTTTCTTCTTTCTGGGAAGAAGACAAACATAAAAAAAGAACAAAGGAGAAAGCTTACTTCCTCCACTTCCAACTGCTTTCACACACATACACAGCTACACACACACACACACACACGCGCACACACGCCCTCCCTGCTGGTATGCAAAGCACTCACCGTGTGTGAAGTGTGTGTGTGTATGAGTTGTCCCCTGTTGAAGTGCAGCGCTCCAGTGAGAGGCCAAACTCTGCTGTGGCTCTGGAAGCTCCCTGCCTGCCCCTCCCACCCATGCCTGTCATGTGACTCAGCACGTAAGGCAACACCATACGCCCACTTCCTTCAAATAACCCCGACCCTCCCTCCAACAAATTTAAAAAAAAAAAAAAACAAAAAAAACAAAACTTCCAATGTGACAAAAAGTAAATGTTAGCAGAGACGGACAAAGAAAAAGAGCGTCAGTGGCAGTGTTAAAACAACAACAGAAGAGCTGTGTGCGCATGCATCTGCAGGTTTGCAGACTTTAGGCCTGTTTAATGTCCCTCTCCTCAAGTCCCAGATTGTTTTATTTTTTACTTATTTTTTTTTAAATGACAGTAATTACTTGGTCTGAACTGCTTATCTGCTCTGAGGGCTCTACATTCACGTCATTGCACTCACGTCACATCAAACTACTAAGAGTCCCTGTAACATTTACAAGATACTAAAACATTTGGTGCTCAGTTCCTTTAAGACATCAGTGCCCTCCATAAATCAGGATCTCTGATTTTTTTTCTCCTCTTTGCAAAGTTTATATCATATTAACTGATATAATAACTCAGTTTAACAAAAAGAAAGAGGAAAATGTTTTAGATAAAGCCAAAGCAATCAGACAGACAGAGCAGGGGATATGACGACATTTATCCCTTTACAAAAATTTCACAGGAAATTTCAAAAAAAGCAGCGTGTAGGAGTATTGAATAATCCCACAGCAACTAAACTGAAATGTTAGGCAACAGTCAACAGCCTGGATAAGACATCTTCATACATTTCATCAGTAAAAACGTTACAGACATGATGTAAAAATACTTCTATTGTTACTATAAAGTCTTTATCACAGAGCAATCAAAAAGCAACAACTGAGAAAGTTGTCATTAGTAAGCTTTTACAAACAGCAATGGAAATAAGTAACATACAATACTTTAAAGAGAAAACCTAAAGAAGAAGGTTTAACCTGTTTAACCTCAGATATAATAATGGTGAAGAAATTAAATCTTAAAAATACCTCTGATCACTTATCTTTTAGTACCTGAGAACAAACCAATCACTCTGGCTGATTACTACTCTTTTGAAGTGTGTATATTTGTGTGAGATTAAAGAGGAAAAGAACAGCTGTTTTCAGGCTCACAGGAAGTGTAATTACACACCAGTGCAGTGGCTTGAGTTTAACCTTACAGCAACATGGACACACACTCTCTCTCTCTCTGTGAAACACCTGCATTCCTTGAAATGAACAGTTATGTTCCTGAAAAAAAACAAAAAACAAAAAAACAAAAAACAAAAAAACAGGGGTAATATGTTGGAAAGACTGATTGTTTCATGTTATTACTCAAACTCTGCAGCCAAAATAAACAGGGCTTTTTTGCAATGTCCATCTTACCAAGAAACATCATTATGGACCTTCTGAGTTCTGCACAATACTAGCACACAATTCATTAAATCCAACACACAAACATAGCTGGACTTGTAACTGTGATAAAAACCAGGTTTTACCAAATATGGGCACAAAATAAACCTTCGTTGTCATTAGTTTTACAGTGTGGAGAACCCTGCAATTTCCCCCAAACTTAGGGCCCCGTCTCTCTTACAGCCTTTTGCTCTTTGCCCCTTTTCTTTTCATCTCACTCTCTCTGCAGCTCGACTATCTCCCCAATAAAAACCTGATGTTTAAAGTGGAGGCACTGGAAATGTAGATAAATCTGACGGCACTTATTGATGGGTTTAGGAGCTGGTTTCCATCTCAGCTGCATTTTTTCATGTACACAGCACAATCATCTTAAAAATCTTCTGTGGATTATGCAGACATAACTATAGGAAGACAGAGCATTTTACTCCTACTACGCATTTTAACAGTGCCAGAGACGAAGCAAGCCACAGTTAAGTGATCTGGGAAAAAGGAGACGTGCAACATGACCTTTGTCCCTTTTATTTGACTCAAGACAACAATTAAAACCCAGATTTAGGAAGATTAAAGCATCATCCAAATGTCACAAACAGCTTTGTGCACACAATTGTGCCACTCAGAGCTCTGAACACAAACTCTTCCTCTTCCTGCTTTTCCACATCACTGCTTCTCAGGAGCTACTCTCTAAAGGTTTCATTATTAACTTGTCTCTTTTAGCCTAAAATAATCCTTTTGTGAGATACAAATTCCCCCTCTTTCAGATCATCTTCTTAAAGACGCTGACTCCTGAGTGACCCCTGCATGCATGCAGAGTGGGCCAACCATCATTTGTTTGATCTGACATAACTTGGCAGACTTCTTTATTACAGAGCTGCTGTCCTGCTGGGGATGTGGGTTATTTAAATTAAAAAAAAAAAAAAATCTTAATTTTGAGGAGATGGGGGACGTAGTGACAGAAAGCCAATGTCAGGGGCTGAAGTTTGTGGGCCATGCTGAGCCAAGATGGTGTCATGTATTGGCAGGCAGAGCATGGAGCTGCCTGGCTGACCCCTGACAGTATTCCTCGCAGCTGTCCAAGGACTTTCATAACACAGAGACATGACAGATAGAAGCAGCACAGATTCACTCGGCGCATTACATTAAATGCATCACAGGTTGTTTATTTCCCTCCACAGGAAAAGTGCAGTGTATGAGTAATAGTTAATCAAAGAGAGGGCTGGAAGACATCTTAAATAAGTATCGAATAGGCTGCAGTGCATGGGGAGTGTGTAAAGTTCTGCCATAAAACATCTTAGTTTGATAAATGATGACATTTAAAAAAAAAAAAAAAAAAAAAAAATATAAAAAAAAATAAAAATAAAAAAAAAAAAAAAAAAAAAAAAATTTAGTTGCACTGCGTGTTGAGGTTTCTAAAAAACAAGTACAGAAAAATAAAATAAACAGCGAGGACAGCACTGCTATATTGTTGTCATTTCTACAGCGCTCTCATGATGCTCATGTGAAAGATGTGGGTGGCGGCCACAAAGAAACTAAATGTTTCCTTTGTCTGTGTGTGTGTGATTTTTACTTTTTCTGCCTCACCCAGAGGGAATACTGAGGCCTCCATACAGGATATAAGGAGAAATGTAAGCGTGTCTTTATGTGTAAACATTTGTGTGTGTGTGAGTTTACTTAACCTAAATCTGCTGTGCACTGTCACACTGTGACACCTGGATTTGCATTTGGAGGCAAAGAGTAAAAGCTCATAATGTAAATAATAACATTTAGGGGCCAAGTTTAGGGTAAATCTTCAGGAAATTAATGTAGGTCAATGTCCTCTAAAGTGATAGAAAGTGTGTGTGTGTGTGTTTGGAGGTGTCACATGAATCCAATTCTCTGGGAAGAGGAAGTACTTCCTCAGTTAGGAGGATTTGTAGTAAACAGCTGAATGAGGCCCACTCAGGGTTCTGAAAACAGCTCCTGCACCCTCCTCCACCCGATGTGTGTGTTTGTATGCTTACACTAAGCCAGACAGCTCTGTGTGTGTGCATTTTTTTAATGCTTCTTAATGTAAACAGTGGACTTAAATGCATCATTGACAAAAGTCTTACAGCTCCAGGCTCGATACCTTCCAGGTGTGAGGCCAACTACCTGTGTGACAGCATCTCCTGCTGGTTGCTGGTAGAGTTGCAGCAGTGGAAGCAGCTCTATAAGCTTTAAACCATCATGGGTAAGTATCTCCAACCTCAGTTTTTTAGTACAAAAAAATCAAGTCTAAAATGTGACATACCTGTCAATATTTAGCTACAGTTTGAGGTAATGAAATATAAAATTTGAGCTGTGACAAACATGTCTTTGTACATGAATAATCTCAAACTTTTTAGATGATGACAGTAACTTTAAACAACTTTAAACAGTGAAAACTTGAATTAAGCAAACAAATTATACATTAAAACATAGCCATTAAAAACATGTATACACTATTTTTGTAGTAGATTAGTTACCACAGGAGAGTCTTTACTACAATCTGAGTTCCTCGCTCTGCAGTCGGCAGACACGCCCATATTCAAAATTTGGATCCTAAATCTGCTCATAAAATGACCATTAATCAGCTTTTTTGTACAGACTGCCAAACTACCAAAAACACTGAAATGCACGATGGTTTTGCTCTTTAATAGGGAAGGAAGTCTGTTCCAAACAGCAGGATTATCAAACTTCCTGTAACAACTGGCAAAGCTTGTTGCTCTGGTTTCATTTACAAGGAAAGAGTCCTCACACAAATATACAGATCAGACACAGACAGCAGGAGACTTGCACAGGTAAGCTTCTTACTTTCTAGTGGTTCAATTTTTGTTTACTTTGGCTCACTGGTCAGGAATCTACCCCCATCTCGAATGTAGAATTTATCAGTTGACAAAATATTTAAAGATACAATGAAGTTGACTGTTTTTTGCATTAGGTTTCAACACGAAATGGATTACACTGCACTTTGAAAAACTGAATTAGTTTTACTTCCTGACACACGGAGAGGTTAGTATCCCAAAACCAGTGAAACACCCGACAAAACATAATATAAAATTCTCGATTAATAGAAATGTAATTCATTGGGATTACTGATTAGAATTTATCAAATAAAAATATTAAAACATGTAGCTACTACAATTTGCTGTTATAATCTTTTTCCTCTAAAACTGTCACAAAACAATATCTGCTTTGTTTAATTACTCCTTTTAAACTGACTGTTAAGCGAACCCTCCCTATTATTTATCTGAAGCTGACAGGAGGCTTCAGCAAAGAAATCAAGTCACAAATACAAGTTATTAGTATGACTCTTTTTGTGTGACCATCTGTCTGCCACAGAGCAACAAGTTAACACAGAGATCCACTTGTGAAAATAACCTCTTGATTTAAATTAAATCCTAAAATTAAAAAACACAATGAGTGGTGATTTGTAATTGACTGGGGGGGGAAGATTTTAAAATACAATTCCAGCTCCTAATGGATGACATTAACCAGAGAAAAACGAAGACGTAAAACCTGTTTCAGTGTTTGTATGACCAATGACTGTTTAAATACAGTCTTATAAGTGCTCGGATTCTATTATTTAAAATATGCAATCATCACATAATTATTAGATGCAACACTGCTCAAAAAGACAAGTATAGACTAAAGTCTGCACGAAATATAAAACTAATAACTTCTTAAATCCCTCTACAGGATGATGATGATGAAGTCGGCAAGAATCACAGGTTGCTGTGTGGCTCTGCTCCTGACCCTGACCTCTGTTTCAGCTGTAAGACGAGTACTCAATTCAATTAGTGACCTGAGGTCAATTGACTTCGGCCAGTCTGTGCCCATCCACAGCCTTGTGCTGCTCCACTGGTTTGCCAACACAGTTGACATTGACAGAAACGGTGACATACGTCTGACCTTTAACCCAAACCATGATTATGGCTCACATCATTATGTCAATATTGAGGGGCTGTTAGAACGATCACCGCGGGGATTCAGATACTACACCATTGGCAACATCAATGAACAAACATCAATGAACCAACACAGACAATTTCCACCTCATGTTCGACCCCAGCCAGGAGAGCGAAACAGAGCTCGAATCATTATTAGAGTCAGGGAGCAGACTGTGGGAGATCCACAAGTAGACAGAGTCTTTATCACACAGCATTTTGAGAGATTTGACTATCAAAGGTCAGAGTATGATCCAGATCAAACATATGAGGTCACTACCAACCTCTTAAGAGAGCTCAGAGAGTTTTCTATGGAAAATCATGACATGAGATCACTAATGTCTATCAGAGACCGCTTTGGAGGCCGTGCTAATGATTACCAGTTACAGAACATTAGAGAAATGTGGGGTCACCTTGCTTCTCTTGGATTGTTGTTCCTTATTGTGGGCTATACTAGGCCAGTATCATACTACCATAACCAAAGTAAAATGCAGTCTGCACCAAGAAGAAATGATTTGTGGAGCAACACTGAAGACTCTGTAGGTTTCTTATGTTCTGTGTTTTTGGTTGTTGTCATTTTGGTTGTCCTTTTATTAGCAGCAGCAAGTAAAAAGTGAGTAAACAACATGAAAGAAAAAAAAAAAAACATGTTCCCAGATACTGACTCAACCAAACTAACTGTTGGACCAGAAAGCCATCAGGATCTTTATTTTGACTGGGAACAGACAATAACTCTGATGAATGACACAGACATGTTGATTAAGAGTGTATTGTACTGATTCTTTTGTATTCTCTCTTTAATCTTGAAAATTGTGTGTTCATTAAACTATATTTTCAAGTGTGGGATGGTCATTTTGTGATGAAACGTAACCGTCTTGACTCAAAAGTTGTATTGGATATATTTGTATTGTTTAAAATGTAAACTAACTGTGGGTCCTGGTGGCCTACTAACCTACACCAACATGATTCACTTGATTCAAATCCATCTGGGATTGTTTGTTGCAGGTCTTCTATGCTTTACAACAGTGTAAAACAAATAAAATTTCAGCTATGTGGTTTTCTACACTGTTCAATAATGGCAAAAGACCAAAAAAGCCAATAATCTGCATAAAAAAATAAAATAAGTAGACACTGATTACATGCAAATGTTTCAATCCCCTCTGGGAGGTCAAGAGATGTGACACATTCATGTAAAAGTACTTACACAGATCTGGAAAACGCGATAAGACTTAAGTTAATACTGGTTAATAAAGAGTTAATGAACCAGAGTCAACTGTGATGCCATCCCTGCAGTCAGACATTTCATTCTAAACGTGCTCTTAAAAAATAAAATAACCAGTGTTTGCATCTTAACACACTTGGCTGTGAACCCAACTAAAATCCTGAAACAGTTTTTTTGTCTCTAACAGAGGAGGAGGTTTCATGCAGAC